>CM051399.1:16954343-17210171 GCA_028052125.1 Melia azedarach | reverse complement strand
GGCCGTTGAAGGCATCTGGGCGAATTTGCTTCCGATCACTGTGTTCCTCATGAAATTCCCAACAATTTGATATATTGTACGACCAAAACGGAGCTCATTCGACCTTCAAATCGCTCCGACACCGAACTGCCTCTACACTTTCCGACGTCCAGAACACCGAAGCTTTCATTGGCTTTTCCGGCCATCTTCCGGCTCATATCAGTCGGCCACCAACCCAGAAAACCTTCCTCATGATATTCCCTACAGTTTGATTGGTTATTTGCTAAATTTGGAGATTGTTTGAGGATCCAAAACGCGATCGAACCGAAACGGAATTTCACCGCCGCCAGAAACGTTCGACAAGCACGTTCCGGCCGTTTTCCGACGACTGAGAAAGCGCCGAGCACACCACTACATTCGTCGGAGAATTCAGTATTTCTTGACATCTTATTTTGCCCCATTCCGACGACTCTACGCCGGCCAAATCGGCCGGAGAAGTTTCGGCGCCGCCAGCCCTTCACTGATACAGTAACCCTAGTTTTCAGAATAAGATGGTACTGTAGCAAACCCTAATGCTACAGTACCCGCAGGGGCATTTTGGTCGTTTCACGTGCTGATGCCCGTTCCGGGCCCGGCGGCGGCCGACCGCCGCCTCCGCCAAATCTTGACGCCGATTTTCCGCCGCTCCCGTCGATGCAACGGGATTCTGCCGCTTCTTCACGTCCTCCCAAATCGTTCGTGGATGCGGTATCCGATGCGGGGGGTACCCGACCCTCCATCACTCGTAAGCCGACCTCGCTCCACAGAGGCGAGCCAGCAGTCCTCTTCACCAAAGAGGAAATCCAGACCATGGCCACCCCGTTCAAGCTATCTCTAGTCGGGAAATTTTCGTCTTTTCGGCCATCAATGCCGGATATTCGAAAATTCCCATCGCTCGGACTCAGAGGGGCATGCCATGTGTCGCTTCTAGACAGCCGATATCCTCATCAGGTTACAGCTCGAGGAGGATTACACTAGGATATGGCTTCGGCAGACTTGGCGCATAGACGGTGCGACCATGCGGGTTTTCAAATGGTCCACCACATTCCGATGCTCGGAGGAGTCCCCCATTGTGCCGGTATGGATATCTCTACCCTGTCTTCCAGTGCATATCATGTATTGTAGAGATGCTCTTTTTTCCGTGGCGGCAGCTATCGGTAAGCCACTCCGGGTTGATCACGCCACAGCGTCGCTGAATCGACCCTCAGTCGCCAGAGTTCTCGTCGAGTACGATATCTCCCAGCCATTACTACCGAGACTTTGGATCGGAGAGGGCGACGACGGTTTCTGGCAGGACATCATTTTTGAGAGAGTTCCGCCGTATTGTGGGGCATGTAGACATTGGGACATAGTCGGGATGAGTGTTATCTCACCAGGCCGGAGTTGAGGGCTGCGAAGCCCAAGCAGACACAGAGACCTCACAGACTCAAGAGAAGAAGAAGAGGAAGACACCTACGCAGGAGAGAGTGAGTCAGCAGATGGGGTGCAATAGACCCCGATATATCATCAGAGCCGACCGCAGAGAGCAGACAGATACCCACACGACCACTGGGGATACCACCAGAGCGACTGTAGAGACTCAGGTTACACCGGTGCAGCAGGCTACTCAGGACACCAGACAGGACGCTGTAGGGGGACAGGATGATAGTATCACAGAGCCGATTGTGATCACGACAGAGACTGCACAGGACGCTGTTATACCAGAGACAGAGGACACAGTTCACGAGCAGCAGGCAGTCCCAGAGCAGACCCAGGAGACACCTCAGGAGGCAGCAGCCACCGAGAGCGCGTTGATAGTATCTGAGGACACCACTGATGAGACACCATTAGCAGTGGTATTTCCAGAGAGTGTAGAGACAGGAGGTAGAGCCTACGGCAGAGCCACCGCATGAGACCATCACTGCAGAGACGCCTATTATAGTGCTAGAGACCACACAGGAGACACCTATTGTAGTGCCAGAGAGAGTCGAGACAGAGGTCGAGGTCAGGGCAGAGCCACCGCAGCAGGAGTCCACAGAGACATCAGTTGCACTATCAGAGACCACTCGGGAGATACCACAGACAGGTCCAGTTACAGAGCGCACGCAGGACCCCACGCCGATCCGCAGGCGTAGACCAGCTCAGGCCGTTATAGACAGCATTTGGAGGAGAAATTTACGCGAATCATTTGTCCCTGGTTATTACACAGACGATTCCATCACTGAGGAGACAGGGGTGGAGCATGACAGAGACTGTCCACTCAATACTGAGGACACACATATCCCAGATCAGAGCACGAGTCGTGTAGGCACGAGCTTACGGGTTCAGGACTACGAGCACAGTGATGACGACATGATCCATGATCACTACGGATATCCAGACGACTTTTCTGTAGCTACCTCCAGCCAGCCTACGCGGAGGTCATTTCGCATCCGTACTCGCAGACGCAGATAGATGATATCTTTTACTGTATTTCTTTCACTCTAGAGGTCGAATTTACTTCATCTCTAGTATTACGTACTTTATTGTAGTTTCATTTACTTTGGAGGTCAGGTTTTATGTCCCCCTCCAGTATTGTACTTTCGTTTACTTTATTTATATACAGGTAGGGGTCCCGCCTAACCCCCCACCGTTTGGTGGTTTCTAATAAAAAAAAAAAAAAACCCTAAACCCTAAACCCCGCGCCGCCGTTCTCTCTTTCCGGCGCTATTTCCGGCAAATTGATTCTAATCTCTTACACAGATAGATTCGTCATGATTTTCCCTTCGATTTGATATATTATTTGTCAAATTCTGAGCTGGATTTGCCCCTCAAAGTTCCATTTTTCCGAACATACAGTGCCGCACAGTGCCGCCGTGAACCGTATGCCGGTCTATCAGGCTACAGTGATCGACAAGTACAGTCCGGCAATACAGTAAGCTACAGTAATCACTACAGTTCTTCATCGCTACAGTAATCACTACAGTTCTTCATCGCTACAGTTTCCCGACTCCAGCCGCAACTGCGACTGCTACAGTCTTCATCGCTACAGTACCCCGGTGCTACAGTGTCTTCGTACAGTCGCTACAGTGTTTTTGAACAGTAACATTGTCGGCTTCACAGGGTTTATATGGCGGATCCGGCCACGAACAGTGGCCGTCCCCCACCACCACCAGATATCAATCAGGATTTTCCGCCTCTACCTTCATTCCAACGGCATCCTCCTACTAATACAAGACCCTGCAAATCCTTTGTTGATGCCGTCGCGGATTCCAGAAATTCTCCCACAATCCCAGTCAGGCCAACTACGCTACATAGAGGTGAGCCCGCTGTTCTTTTCACAGTAGAAGATGTTCATACCATGGCCATTCCGTTTAAGCTAGCTCTTGTTGGAAAATTTTCGAATGGGCGGCCTTCGATGGAAGTTATTAGAAAATTTTTCCTATCACTTGGTTTGCGTGGGGAAGCTCATGTTTCTCTTATGGATGATCGTCACGTCCTAATAAAGTTACAGTTTGAGGAGGATTATACCAGGATATGGTACCGACAGACGTGGTACATCAACGGGCGGGCTATGCGCGTTTTCAAGTGGTCAACTACCTTCCGCTGTTCAGAGGAGTCTCCGATTGTTCCAGTATGGGTATCTCTTCCTTTTTTGCCTGTTCATTTGATGTACTGTAGACATGCCTTATTCTCTATTGCATCAGCTATCGGGAAACCCCTTAGGGTTGACCAAGCAACTGCCTCTCTTAATAGGCCTTCTGTCGCCAGAGTACTTATCGAGTATGATATTTCTCAGCCTTTGCTTCCGAGGTTATGGATTGGTGAGGGAGAGGATGGATTTTGGCAGGATATTATTTTTGAGAATGTCCCGCATTATTGTGGGGCTTGTAAGCACTTGGGACATACTCCAGATACTTGTTACATCACTAGACCAGAGCTGAGGACTTCCAAACCTAAGCATACTGGTACATCACAGTCTCGCGGGGAATTGGGCAAGACAGTTGCCTCTAAAGGTCAGCCGACCGGGGCAACCAGGACTAAGTATGTTGTTACAGCTGATCATAGGGGACAGGCAAGTACAGATATTGTTACAGGGCCTAGCACAGCACATGACCAGACTACTGTTCCTGAGATTGGGGAACCCTCTCATATTCCAGGTACAGAATCACAAGATGGTAAGACAGAGGCAACAGAGGCTACTACTCAGGTTCAGGGCAATGGTCAAACCACACAGACTGAGGGTGTTGAGACACCTATTGCCGGCGACAGAGTTAGTATTGATGCTCCAATAGAGGTTCCAAGTGCTCACCTTGAGTTAACCGTCACAGATAATTTACAGGTGCAGCTTAATACAGAGTCGTTAGATATTCCTGAGCAGGATAATTCCATCAGGTGTGCTCGGGTGAGCCATTCTGCAGATGACATAGATTCTGGTGATGATACAGGTGACGAGAGGAGTTCTATACCCGATTCTGAGTACTCTGGTTCTGAAGCCCATAGCGCAGGTATGGTAATTCCTAGCCCGAGGCCCCAGGTTGCCTCCCCTCGCAGATCCCGTCGAGTTACTAGGAGACACCGCGGTGTCTCTACCTCCTCTTCTTAATGATTAATTATCTTATTTGGAATATTCGGGGCGTCATAAAAACCCCCGCTATGCGTAGATTGAGGAAATTAATTCAAATGCACAGGCTTTCTTTGTTTTGTATTTTAGAACCATTTGTTGATTCAGACAGATTAGAGGCCACAAGAATTCGTCTTGGTATGGATTTTGCTGTTTCTTCCCTGTCTGGGAAGATTTGGGTTTTCTGGTCTTCTCCTTTTACTGTTGAGGTCATGCAGGATGCAGGTCAGGTGCTTCATTGTCGGGTTTGTCATTCTTCCATTCCTGCTACATTTTATGTTTCTTTCGTCTATGCTAGTTGCTCCGTTTCTTTAAGAGTTAACTTGTGGGAAGCTCTTGCTTCTTTTGCTGAGAGTTTGGATAGTCCTTGGATGGTTGGAGGGGATTTTAATGTTGTGCAGGCTCATTCTGAGGTTTTGGGCGGGAATCCTCAGTCGCAGGCTTCCATTGATGCCTTCAACCTAGCTCTTATGGAGTGTGGTTTGGAGGATGTTGGTTTTACAGGTAGTCCTTTTACTTGGACTAATGGCAGGACTAGGCGGCGACTAGACAGAGTGGTGGCGAATCCCCAGTGGGCTAGTCATTTTTCGGTCTTCAGGGTCTCCCACCTGAACCGTACAGCCTCAGATCACTCTCCTTTACTGATCTCCTTAGAGCAGAGCACCACTAGAGGACCGTCCAGGTTCAGGTTCTTACACACTTGGCTCAGGCACCAGGGTTTTATTGATGTTATCAGACAGAGTTGGTCGGTTCCAGTGCATGGTTCAGGGATGTTTGGTTTTCAGCAGAAGCTTACTCGATTGAAGCTTCGGTTGAAAGCTTGGAACAGAGAAATCTTCGGCAACGTCTTCCAGAGGGTTCGGGAGGCAGAGGCAGAGGTTACAGAGCGGGAGCGCATCTATGATCTCTCGGGCTCGACCCAGGACAGAGTTGCCTTTTCTGAGTCCAGGGCCCGATTACAGCATGCTTTGAGTTGCGAGGAGGCTTTTCTGAGGCAGATGTCCAGTGTTAGGTGGGTCCGTGAGGGGGACTCCAACACCCGATTTTTCCACGCCATGATTCGTAAGAAGCGGCAGTTTTCTTATGTTCACAGGATCCAGGGATCCGATTCAGCTTGGATCTCCGACCCTTCTGCCATTGCCGCTTCAGCAGTCGATTATTTTCAGGACCTTTTATCTGGGGGCACCAGTCAGTTTCAAGCAGAGCGACTTCAGCTTCATTCCGGCCTTGGTTACAGGGGAGGACGATCTGGACTTATGTAGGGAGCCTGTGTTGGATGAGGTTAGGGAGGTGGTCTTTTCCATTGACCCAGACAGCGCTCCGGGACCAGACGGCTTCTGCGGTAGGTTTTATCAGTCTTGCTGGGATATTATTAGAGACGACCTTCATGCTGCTGTCCTCGACTATTTCAGGGGGTCAGCTATGCCCCGGGCTTTCCAGAGCACTCTTTTGGTCCTTCTGCCCAAGAAGACCGCTCCGACTTCTTGGGCTGACTTTCGGCCTATTAGTTTGTGTAATGTGAGCAATAAGATATTGACGAAGATACTTGTGTCTCGTCTGTCATCTTTATTGCCTCGCATTATCTCGCCATCTCAGAGTGGATTTGTTCCTGGCAGAGTGATTCACGATAATGTCTTACTGGCTCAAGAGTTGGTGCACGATTTGAGTCGTCGCCCACGAGGGGGTAATGTCGCGCTGAAGCTTGACATGGCCAAGGCATACGACAGAATGTCTTGGCCCTTCATTTTCCAGATGCTTAGGAGTTTTGGCTTCTCAGACAGGTGGATTTCATTGATCAGGAGAGCAGTTATGGGTCCTTGGTTTTCAGTGATGGTGAACGGGGCCCTTCACGGTTTCTTTCGGTCGCAGAGTGGACTTAGGCAAGGGGACCCCCTATCTCCTTGCCTATTCATTATTGCAGCAGAGTTCTTATCTAGAGGATTGGATGACTTATATTCCCGAGTACCCTTCTATGGCGTATCATACCAGCGCCCCGTCGCCCATCTCGCACTTGAGTTTCGCAGATGACATATTGATATTTGCGAATGGGGGCAGGGCCAGTCTGCGGAGGGTTATGGATTTTCTTCATCACTATGAGACGGTGTCAGGTCAGCTGATCAGTCAGGCCAAAAGCAGCTACTACTTGGCGAGTTCTGCTTCGGCCTCCAGACAGACCATCGTCCACTCAGTCACAGGTTTCCAGCGGCGGCAGTTGCCCATGATCTACCTCGGGTGCCCCATCTATGCGGGGAACCTAAGGTCTTGTTATTTTGATGTCTTGGTTCAGAGGATCAGAGACCGGATTTCTGGCTGGGCGAACCGCTTGCTCTCTTTCGGAGGTAAGTTGGTTCTGATCAGACACGTGCTATCCTCTATGCCTATGCATTTGTTCCATGTTCTTCGGCCCCCTGCACAGATTTTTCATCAGATGGAGCGACTTTTTACCCGATTTCTTTGGGGAGACACGGCCCGCACACGACGGATTCACTGGTGTAAATGGGCTGCAGCTTGTTACCCTTTGGAGGAGGGTGGACTGGGCATTCGTTCTTTTGAGGACATGGCTGAGGCTTGCGAGCTGAAGCTATGGTGGCGTTTTCGGTCCCAGCAGTCCCTATGGGCTTCTTTTATGAAGTCCAAGTATTGCAGGTCAGAGCATCCAGGCACAGTTCAGTTTCGGTATCCTGCATCCCCTATTTGGAGACGTCTCTGTACTATACGGAGCTCCGCAGAGCCATCGGTGAGATGGTTAGTGAGATCTGGCGATTGTAGCTTCTGGTATGATTGTTGGGTAGGCACTTGCCCGTTATCCTCCTATGTGCCAGGCGCAGCTACTATGGTCCCGGTTTCGGCCTACTGGACGGGTATGGTTTGGGATAGAGGTAGGCTGCCAGCAGAGCTGCCGTCATCTGTTATCGAGCAGATTCTGTCCATTCCTATTTCCACGGATGACGGACCGGACGAGATTAGATGGAGCTTATCTCTAGACGGGGATTTCTCTCTACGTTCAGCTTGGGAGTTTGTTCGCTGCTCAGCGCCCGTCGATGAGGTTTACACCTGCATTTGGCAGCGCCACATTCCCTCACGGATCTCCTTTTTCTTGTGGAGGCTTATCCGAAGTTTTTTGGCCACGGACGATGCTTTATGTTCGAGGGGTTTTCATATGGTATCGCGATGCATTTGCCTGCTGCTCGGCCGAGACTGCCAGACATTTGTTCTTGGATTGCTCACTGTCTAGACAGGTGTGGAAGCATTTCAGCATGTTGCTCGGCCTCCGACAGCCTATATTTTTGTCTCCTCGAGCCCTCTTGATTTATTGGATGAGATCGGCTACATCAGCAACGCACGTCAGGGTTATTCTTGCCTGCCTCATTTTTTGGCAGATCTGGAAGGCGCGGAACGCTTCTCGTTTCGATTCCATCGCCTTCCAGCCTTCTGCAGTCATCCATCGGACCCTCAGCGATCTCCGTACGATTGGATTAGCTTTCGGATATAGGCCCTCACAGATCAAAGGCATCAGAGATGTGGATTTCGTCGTTGGCCTGAGGATTATTGTTCCTAGACCGAGACCCATCCGATTGATTTCATGGCAGCGACCGCAGCAGGGGATCGTGAAGCTGAACGTCGATGGTTGCTCCAAAGGCAACCCAGGCGTGGCAGCTACCGGGGGGATCTTTCGAGACAGCAGAGGCCAGGCCCTTCACGCCTTTGCTCATTTCCAGGGTCACCAGCCCATTCTTCATACAGAGCTAACAGCTATTTGTGAGGGCCTCGAGATAGCATC
The DNA here is from genome assembly GCA_028052125.1 of Melia azedarach. NCBI lineage: Eukaryota > Viridiplantae > Streptophyta > Magnoliopsida > Sapindales > Meliaceae > Melia > Melia azedarach. Next base: position 17,201,790 of record CM051399.1, on the reverse strand, counting down.
AGAGCTGGGGTTTTCTCACCTTTTGGTCGAGTCAGAGTCGGCCACAGCGGTTTCCTGGATTTTATCACGAGGCACAGGTAGATGGGATTATGCATACATTTTGACACGGATTCGCCTTTTCTGTCGACCTTCGTCGATTCTGATTAGACACATCTTTCGAGAGGCGAACCAGGCAGCAGATTTTCTGGCCAACTGGGCATGCACGAATCAGCTCAGTCAGAGATTCAGCGACAGACAGGATCTTCCAGCCGGCATCTCACGCATCATCACCCTCGACTCTCAGCATATGCCATATATCAGGAGATGATGTTATGATTTCATATGTCTTATTGGTTTGTTACTTGCACTTTTCTTTCTCTCTGGAGGTTTGTCATATTTTTTGCTCCGGTATTGTACTTTATCGATTACGATTTATATTACAGGTAGGGGTCTAGCCTAACCCCCCACCGTTTGGTGGTTTCAAATAAAAAAAAAACCCTAAACCCTAAACCCCAAACCTAAACCCTAAACCCTAAAACCCCAAACCCCTAAACCCTAAACCCCAAAACCCTAAACCCCAAAACCCTAAACCCCCCAACCCCCAACCCCCCAACCCCCAACCCCCAACCCCAAACCCCAAACCCCAAACCCTATACCCTATACCCTATACCTTATACCCTATACCCTAAACCCTATACCCTATACCCTATACTCCAAACCCCAAACCCTATACCCTATACCCCAAACCCCAAACCCCAAACCTAAACCCCTAAACCCTAAAACCCTAAACCCCAAACCCCAAACCCCAAAACCCCTAACCCTTAAACCCCTAAACTCCGAACTCCAAACCCTAAACCCTAAAACCCTGAGCCCTGAGCCCCGACCCCTTACCCCGAACCCCAAAACCCTGAACCCCTAAGCCTGAGCCCGAGCCCTGAGCCCCGAGCCCTGACCCCTGAGCCCTAACCCCTAAACAGTCAGTCCTAACCCATGAGCCCTGACCCTTGACCCCTGACCCCTGAGCCTTGAACCCTAAGCCCCGAGCCCTGACCCCTGAGCCCTAACCCTTAAAACCGTCAGCCCTAACCCATGAGCCCTGACCCCTGACCCCTGACCCCTGACCCCTTAACCCTGACCCCTGAACTCTGAGCCTTGAACCCTCAAGATTGGATGGCATTGAGGCAATCTGAATTGAATGCTTGTCTATGGGCTGTTCCCATTCCTAAACCCTAAACCCTAAACCCTATACCCTATACCCTATACCTTATACCCTATACCCTAAACCCTATACCCTATACCCTATACTCCAAACCCCAAACCCTATACCCTATACCCTATACCCCAAACCCCAAACCCCAAACCCCAAACCTAAACCCCTAAACCCTAAAACCCTAAACCCCAAACCCCAAACCCCAAAACCCCTAACCCTTAAACCCCTAAACTCCGAACTCCAAACCCTAAACCCTAAAACCCTGAGCCCTGAGCCCCGACCCCTTACCCCGAACCCCAAAACCCTGAACCCCTAAGCCTGAGCCCGAGCCCTGAGCCCCGAGCCCTGACCCCTGAGCCCTAACCCCTAAACAGTCAGTCCTAACCCATGAGCCCTGACCCTTGACCCCTGACCCCTGAGCCTTGAACCCTAAGCCCCGAGCCCTGACCCCTGAGCCCTAACCCTTAAACCGTCAGCCCTAACCCATGAGCCTGACCCTGACCCCTGACCCCTGACCCCTTAACCCTGACCCCTGAACTCTGAGCCTTGAACCCTCAAGATTGGATGGCATTGAGGCAATCTGAATTGAATGCTTGTCTATGGGCTGTTCCCATTCCATTCTTGAAATGATCAAAAAAATTGTAAAATTTTTATTTTAATTTTGGTCTTTAGATCAATGAAATATTATTGTTGCCTTTCTAAACTAAAATATTAATTGAACTTTTGTTTTTCTACTTTATGGATTCTTATTCAAATGATAATTGCATCATTGTTTATACTTGTTGTGAGAAATTTTACTTTAGGTAATCACCTCACCTTAAGAAAGGTAAGCGAAACACTAAGATTAGGTAAAATTAGGGATGGCAATGAGGCAAGCGGGGTGAAGGTGGAGAGGTCTTTCTTTTTCTCCACTCTATTTTAATTTTGATCACCATTCCCCACCCCATTCCCCAATAAAATTTAATTTGGCGAGGATGAAAATTTTCCATATGAGGAATGGATTTTTCATTTCCATTTTTTTTATTATTTTATTTATTTATACTAAATACTAATTAAAAATATCATTAATATATTATGGTATTATTTATATTTAATAATTATATTAAAAATATAAACTCTACTACTTGATTGGATAAAAAATTATAAATTATAAAAAAATTAATTAAATATGATCCTTATATATATATATTTGAAAAATAACATATTTATAATATATTATTATATATATTTGGGAAATGAGACGAAAATGAGGTGAAGAGTACTAAATCGTTCCCCACTCCATTATCAATATGGGGATTATTCTCTCCTCATTCTCTATCTCATTCCCCATTATTTCATCCTAGTTTTATCTCATTTAGGGTGGATCTCCATGGGACCCCAAATCCATAGGAAATTTTGTTATTCTTGGGTAAAATGCCTAAATGCCCTGAATATTGAAATCAAGTCAAAACCATATCTAAATTCAAGTAAGAAAGACAGTGCAACTTGGAAAAATACAATATAATGGACGAGAAGGGTTAATAATTGTCCATTATCCTACTACTCTTAAAGCAATTTCTGTCACTAAAAGGAGAAAATGATTGTTACTTTCAAGAAGTCAAATAAAAAAAAAAGGTGGACAAATGAAAACAAGGAGGAGATTTTTGAACACCGAAATCACAAACTCTCTTATATTTTCATTTTATGGTTCCCATGTTATTTTTATAAGAAAACTTAGGGCTCCTTTAATATGTAATTCGAAAACTGTTTTGAAAAATTAAGATACAATTCAAAATTTTGAATTATAATTTTAGTACTTTTAATATTTTAAAATTTGTTCAATATGATTTTTAAAAATTATTTTTAAATTTTAAAAAGTAAGAAAATATGTTTGATATAATATCTTAAGAATAAAAAAAAGAATATTTGTTTGGTTGAATATATTTTGAAAATAATTTTGTATCAAAATTTTAGCAATAAACAACAAGTACTTACACTAAACTATTATTTTAAATATATTAATGCAAAATGTTATATAAATTTTTTTGTCACTTCCTAATTTTACAATGATAAAATTATATCAAGTGTTATATGTATATATGTATGCATGTATGTATATGTACGTACGTATATAACAGGTTAGCAACTCTATGATATTAATTATACTATTGGCAATTCTAGTTTTTTTTTTCCTTCAAACGTTGTATTCACTTTATTAAGCCAAAGATTTAATTGTTAAACTCACGCCTAAATTTGGGCATGAGTTCGAACAACTAGTGAGTTTTTTCACAATATGTGAGTATGTTTCTCATAAAATTTTGAATAGATCTCCTTTTATTATGAGGGTAAAATCTATGCTCATTAATAGTAGATTCTTAAAAGTTGGGTGTGCTATAATAGTATTTATATCTTTTTAGTATTATAAATAGAATTGTGATGAATAGTGAGCAAATTATAAATAGTAAATAGGCTTGTAATATTAAAAAAATTAAAGGTTGTATTCATTTTAGTCACAGTAAGATATGGTGTAAGTAATTTTAAAATATTCAATTATTCAATTAGGATAGAATTTAGGTATGGCAAAAAAATCTTAGCCTCGGTTGAACCCGCATTAATCCAAATATCTCGAGTTCCCGCTAAACCCAACTCGCAGCTTGGAAAATATCTCGAGTTCCCGGTAATCCCAGCTCGCACCTTGGAAAATATCGGGTCAGAGCGTCTAAATACGAATGCGGACGTTTTTACGGGCCGGTTCGGGTTTCTCAAAGCCGCATACACCTGGCTCCACATGCGAACTTTACATTTTTTTTAAAAAAATTTAAACAAAATAACTACTTTTTTTTTTTTTTCAATCGAAATCCTACATCCCTAATTTCAAAACCAACCCACCTAAAACCTAAAAGAAAACTGCAGCAAGGCTAGCCCGCAGACACCATCCCACTAGGCGACTCCCGCTCTATTTCTGGTCGTCATCGCGGCGGCCGTCACTCCCGGCCAATTTCCTTCACTATCACCACCATTTCACCTTTGCACAGCAGCATCATTGTAAATCATTCAACTTCGACGCAGCAGCTTCCCTCATTGCGCGTGGTGGCTGTCTCGTCTCTTACTGAATCTTTGTCGCGTCTCTAGGTCTATACGCACAGCGGCATCACCATCGCTCGGCTCTCTCCGATCTCTGAAACCCGGTAAGGTTTCAAATTATTTGTTTAAGTTTTCTTGCATTTAGATTTACTTTAAACAAATTGTACCTCTGGCATATACATGTAAACAAGTTTTGATAAAGCGTTGAAAGACATGATTTCAGAATTTGACAAATAATACTGAACTTTGAACATGATTTCAGTATGATATAAAACTAATAAGAACTGTGCTTGTTCTCTTACCGATATTTCTTTGCTATCTGTCATGTTTCAATGTGTTTAATTGTGTGTTCTATAGATGTATAACGTGAGTCGATTACATTTTGAAGCTTTACCTAAAGTTCTTATGTTAATGTTTTGGCTTTAGGACATCTTCTTTTGTGTGGCTGTTTAATCTAGATTGGATGGACCAGGTAAGTGAACAAACTCATTTGTTAACTTATATAACTGTTCTCATTTCTTTCTACACGTGCCATCCTTGAAGTGGTTGTAATGTTTGTGCTCATGCCAGTATGAAAAGGTTGAGAAGATCGGTGAAGGGACATATGGCGTAGTTTACAAGGCTCGGAACTGCATCACCAATGAGACGATAGCCTTGAAGAAGATCCGCTTGGAGCAGGAAGATGAGGGTGTGCCTAGCACAGCAATAAGGGAAATTTCTCTCTTGAAAGAAATGCAACATGGGAATATTGTTAGGTATGCATTCCACTCTTTCAGATTGATTCTAACATCATTCCACCTGGGCATGCATTTTTGGAGACTTATCTATTGTTTGCATGTTACACATTATGATCTTGAATCTACTTGGTCTCTTGAAACTGCATCTACTTCAATTTTTCCAATGATCCTTGGAACATTTCTTTCATAGTACCTTTTTTCTTGATAATATAACTTCCATCTTTTTTTTTTCTGGTGTCAAGCTGGTAAAAAATGAGGAACAAAAATCTGTCCTTTTGAAATTGCTCATCGAATGCCCATTATGGTGATGGCCGTACCATTGTAGTTCTGTGTTGTCATATATAACCTATAAGGCCACTGCCATTAATGAATGCTCTTATCTGAACCCATGTCATGTCATTTTAGATATTATTCAACTCTACTCATTTTCTTCTCATTGTTCCTCTCCATTTATCAATCTAGGTTTAGTACCTTAATCTATGATCATACTTCAGGTGGAATCAATTTGTCATAAATCATAGAAACTTAGTTCATAGTGGGTTTACCCATTGGAAGTTCATTGATGCAGTTCCTAGAGTTTGTGCTAATAAAGAGTGATATATTAGTAGTATAGTCTGTGCCATTTTTATGAGTCGTGATTTTAGATATTATTCTTCTCTACTCATCTTCTTCTTGTTCTTAGTCCTCCTCTCCATTTGAAGAAGCGAGTTTCTATTACCTTAATATATTTTCATTGTAGCCACAAAGAAGCATAATTGTGCAAGGTTTTGCAACCAATTCTCATCGTATAGTTGGTTTACCCATTTGAACTTCATGGATGCAATTCCTAGAGTTGTCGTAATCAAAAGTGATCAGATTTTTGTTTTGCTTCTTCGCTCTTTTGGGTCATTGAGGGAGTTAATCTCCAGAGTACTGCACCTCAAAAAACACCTTAAAACTCTGACTTTATTTGTTGAGCTGTATATTTGCTAAACTCTGAAACGACCCAAACCTCTCATCTCAAATAAACTCATATTCTGTGTCCAGCTTGGGTTTAACTGTATGCACTGTTATAGTGTTGAAATAGATTGGTTTCTCAGTAGTGGGCATTAGTCAATGGCCTATGCCTTCCTAAAATTTACATTCTTATCCATCGCATTAAAAAATAACAATTGTTAACCTTAAAGAGATGGCTCAAGTCATAAAAGTTCAAATTTCAAATCTACAAATTTTAAGGAATAAATTTTGCAGAAATCCTATTATTCCTATTCTTTGTATGGCACACCATGAGTACTTTCACCACCTATAACAATCCTCAAATTAAACTTTTGGCAATATCCTGTCCAAACTCTTAACAAAACCCAAGAAAACGCAGAGCCCTAGTCCATGAAACCAAGTGCAGCCATTTTTTGAGAACCCTTTGAAAGCCCTTAATTCAGGATGATGTACCAAACCCTAAGAAGGATGTTAATTTTAAACTTGCTATTAGGCAAAAATAAAGATGGCATTAAAGATGTCGAGAACAGTGAGAATGAGCTCATGGAAAATAGGATACCTTTGCTAATTTCAGAGCCCTAGTCCATGAAACCAAGTTCAGCCATTTTTTGAGAACCCTTTGAAAGCCCTTAATTCAGGATGATGTACCAAGCCCTAAGAAGGATGTTAATTTTAAACTTGGCTATTAGGCAAAAATAAAGATGACATTAAAGATCGAGAATAGTGAGAATGAGCTCATGGAAAATAGGGTACCTTTTGCTAATTGTGAATAATTTTTTCAAACTTGATACTGACGTTGATTTTATTCGACATAAACATTATCTTAAACAATGTCCTCAAGAACTAATTCCTGATACAATTGAATCAAATATGCTTACACTAGATTTGCTTTGAAATTTAACTTATAATCCAGTGATTAATAGGGAATGAGAATGGAATTAGATTAGATTTCCTTTTCCTATAAGTAGAGGCCCATGCTGATTGTGAGACATTGCGTGAATGGATGGCATTGAATACTTTCAGCTCAACATGGGTTCTCTTCAAGTTTATTCCACTTCTTCTTTGACTTTCCACATTTCTATTCTTTTTCTTTGCTAACCTTCTCCAATGTATCTTCTAAATTTCTATCATTGCTTTAAGCGATTGGCTCCACACTATTGTGTCATGCACTTAATCCTACAACAATGAACTTTGTGACCTGAATCATTTGGTGTTTATAATGCCGTTATTTTTGTTTTTTATAAATTCTCTCTCACATATTTATTTTTCTGGAATTAAATATTTGATGGATATTTGGCTCTCAGGTTGCAAGATGTAGTGCATAGTGAGAAAAAACTTTATCTGGTTTTTGAGTATTTGGATTTGGACTTGAAGAAGCACATGGATTCATGCCCAGATTTTGCAAAGGATCCTCGTTTGGTGAAAGTAAGTGATATATATATACATAATTCGTAGACTAAATGAGTGGTAATTTTTTTGATCTTTTGAGTCCCATACACTCTGGGCACAGAGATCTATGATGTTCCCTTTGGGAATTTTATTTTCCTACTTCAAAGTCTTATTTCTATTTTTCAGAGAAGTTTCAATCACTGATACTGTTGTTGATTTGTAACATCCTTTTTAATGTAATTTTTTGTTTGTTTTTCCTCAAATATTTGCACTTTGAGGTTCAAAGGAAGCCAGCAATTCAACCTTCTTAGATGCACCTGTCCCATTTTTTGGTTTACTCACACCTTTTTAGCTAATAAACTAGTGATGCAGTGCTGTAGGATTACTTGTATGATGAGCGTCAAATGATTTTTTGTTTCTGTTACAATTACTCTAGTTAGTATCTAGTAACTATCTCACATTGATGAAACTTCTATTTTCCTTTTTATTGCAACCAGGGTGGTAAGATTGATGCTACTCACATGTTTCTCATTTTGTAGACATTCCTTTATCAAATTTTACGAGGCATCGCCTACTGTCATTCTCATCGGGTTCTTCATCGGGATTTGAAGCCACAAAATTTGCTTATAGATCGCCGGACAAATGCACTAAAGCTAGCAGATTTTGGCCTAGCAAGAGCATTTGGTATTCCTGTTAGGACATTTACACATGAGGTATTAATGAGCACTGCCTTTAATGTTTCTTAGCAATCTTGTCTTGTTAGCCATTTGGTATTCCTGTTAGGACATTTACACACGAAATATTAATGAGCACTACGTTTAAGTTCTTAAAAATCTTGTCTTGTTATTGTATCAAATGGAAGACATAGCAGTATTGTAAGGATGCCTCATTCTTCTGTTTTTCTTTATAAGTTCATTTGTCCATATGAGAGGTCCGGTTTTCCATATGCGAGAGAGAGTACTCCAATTGTCCATAAGAGAGAGCAAAGGAGACAAAGTATGTATATTTCTAGATGTTTGCAACTGTTGGGAACTTTCTTTTCTTGGGGCTCTTTTTTTTTGGGGGGTGTGGTGGGTGTAGGGGTGGTACGAGTCAGTGGTATGCCCAAAATATTTTAAATTGCCATTATATATGGGGAGTGAGAATTTTTTTCTCTTTCACCTTTTTTTTTTCTTTCACCTTTTTTTTTTCTTTCAAGACTTTCGTTTATCAAGGTATCATGCGTTGGCTAGTTCAATGATTTCTTTAGTTTCTTAAGGTATTATTTATTGGCTGGTTCAACAATTAAAGTTATTTCTGTACGATGTCATGGCCATGCTGTGTTTATAATCATTATCGGTTTTCCCCAGGTTGTGACATTGTGGTACAGAGCACCTGAAATATTACTAGGATCCCGCCATTATTCTACTCCTGTTGATGTGTGGTCAGTGGGATGTATATTTGCTGAGATGGTGAACCAGCGGCCATTGTTTCCTGGGGACTCTGAGATTGATGAATTATTTAAGATTTTCAGGTTTATGGTTTTCCCAATCAAAAACTAAATTCATTCCATTTTGTATTAGAAAATGATATATCCTTATTCTCTTCCTAGAATAATTTCTTCACCAATGCTATTTATATATCCTGGATTAGGCTCTGAATCAATGATGCTGAGGGGAAATAAATAATAAAGGAAGCTAGATCTTAGGCACAAGCAAATGTCATGTTCCAACATAAAATACTTCATGTCAGACACAGTCAGTTCTCAAAATATAGGCCCAGAACATTGCTATAAATGTATGTTTAAGCATTATCATCATTGAACATTTGTGTCAAACCGTGATTATGTGTTTTGTAACTCACAGAAGATCCACAAAAAAGTGCAATTCAAATCTTGCTAGTAAATGAAAATTTTGTCACATGAAACTTTTAGTTTTGGACTGTCTTAATATAAGTTTTGCATCATTGGAGTGCCTGACATGCTAAATTTATATTAGAAGTTTTCTACAAATCATAGAAAGAAAGTGAGGTTGTGATCAACAGGGAAAGAATCATTTTATTTTTTTACTTTATGAGTTAGCCAAAAGAAGTGGTAATTATGTCATCATTATTTAATTTCTGATATTGTTATATGCTGTATATTTAATTATGTATATGAAGTGTTTCTCAACACCTAGATTAATGGATTTAGTGGTGACAATTTTTTACGATACAATTGGATTGTGAGAAGTTGATTTTTCTTTTTCAAATTTTGGAATATTGTGTATGTGGTTTTCAATGAAAATAGGAGTTGATATCAGATGGAGACATCTGTCTTCTGTGCATAAATCTTTTGGAAAGATGACATATATCTTGAAAAGTAATTATTGCACAAATTTTGATTGTACTTAATATGTTGTTTGCGGAGTGACACATTTGTAATTTTTCCCTCACCTGGGTTTTCTGGTAGGCAGATAACTTGTTTTTTCCTCTCTATCTCTCTCTCACCTATCTTGTACATTTGCTGTCTAAAAATAATTGAAGAACCATTATGCTCAATTTGGAAATTTAGCAAAACAAAGGGCAGAATTGGTTGTTTCAGACAAGTTACAGCTCAACCTAGAATTTGAAGGGAATTTGAAAGTATGTATCCACATTTTAGGGTGAGGCCGGTTTTCCCATGAAAATTAATTGCTCTGTTTATTTAGCATGAAAATAGAATTTGAAATTTATTCTGGTAGGGAGTGAGGCAACTGAAAAAACTCTATAGTATTTAAGTAAGTTCCACAATTTGTTATTTGAAATTACCTCTAAATGGTGATCATTGTACGAAAACAAAATGTGGAGGTGCAACAAAATGAAGCTCCCTGGTGCAAGTATCTTTTGACTATTTTTTTTTTATTTTTACCTCCTTTTGGTGCTAACTAATATTTGTATATTATATGAAGAGTCTTGGGCACGCCTAGTGAGGACACATGGCCTGGAGTGACTTCCTTGCCTGATTTTAAATCTGCCTTTCCTAAGTGGCCTCCTAAGGTAATGGGATTCCACTATGTTGTGATGTCTGTATCCAGAGATGCAATAATATTGAAGACAAATTGAAGAAAGTATGTGTTCTTATCAATTTCATTTGGTGCATGGGTTATTTTGCAGGATTTGGCAACTGTTGTTCGAAATCTTGAGCCAGCTGGTGTTGATCTCCTTTCTGTAAGTTTAGATTCGAGATGCTTGCTGTAGATGCATCCTCCCTGGGGGCAATTAATAATGGCTGAATAGTCAAATGTGTTAAGATTAGTTTTCTATAGATTTTCTCTACTCTCTTGATAATTTAATTATTTATCTGAAGTCCCCTTGGTGTTGCTCCAATAAGCTGTCAACCAATTTTAAAAGCTGGTAAATTTTCTCTTCAGTTTTCGGTTTGTGCCTGAAAGCTATAACATGAAGTCCCGTCCTCTTGTCATTGGAATTTTATAATGGGTATACTTGCTTTTCTCTTTTTTTCCAAGCAGATTGGTGATTGGATGACTTGAGCCCACATCATCTCTAGTCTTTTATATATTAGATTTTAGGAATTCCTTCCATTTTTCTTTAATATGTTTTTCTCAGATTTAAAGTGACTCCATATTTGACCTAGCAGCATTCTTTAGGCTCACTGCCTCACTTTTAAATAATCACTGAATGCTAAAATATTATATGCTGTGAAATTACAAAAACCTGCTGCTACTTCACCAATTTGGGTTACTTATGGACCTGTGTATCACATTCCAGAAAATGCTGTGCATGGATCCGAGCAGAAGAATTACTGCCAGAAGTGCTTTAGAGCATGAATACTTCAAGGATGTTGGATTTGTACCCTAATACCTGTTGTATATGCTATCGGAGTGCCGACATTGTTGTGAAGTGGTATGTCTTGATTGTTTGAGTAATATGCTCTCTCTTTTGCTTTCAGTTTTCTTTCTGTTTCAACTTGGAGGACCAAATCTATATTTACATGAACAGCTTTTTGCACTCATATCTGGAATTGTCTACTTTGTAATCTGGTAGTCTCATCTCCATCTTCTCGTGGATAAACGTCTGTGCCAGTTTTTTTTCTTTTGCAGTCTGCTCTTTGTATAGCAGTAATGCATCAAATTGAGTTTGTGTTTCCATTTATTTGAATTCAAAAAAGTTCTGAATGACTCTTGGATTTGCTGTAGAATGTAATGTTTACAGATTATGGTGTGCCCATTTAGTATTGCAGATGGCATCCATTAGCCTTGCGGAGACTCGTATCGTATTGACTCTTACCTATTATAAAATCTTGTAATTACATTTTACAATTCAATAACAATATTTACAAAATTGAGATAAAAAAATTTATATTTTAATTTACATGATATCTGTTAATAATTGTCCCAGACGATTATTGATTTTAAGTTAATGTGTAATAAGAAAGTATCACTTCTTTATATTTTTTATTTATAATTTTATAATTTTTTTAAGAAAATATAATAAATTTAATATAATTTTTAAATAGATATTATATATATAAATAATATTGTAGAAAAAAAATTCATGTAAAGTATTTTTGATAATTAAATATTAGAGAGAATGTCCGATTCTTTTTGTTGTTTGGCATAATGTGTTGATACTTTATTGCTTTTATAATATTTTGAATCTCCTATTTGTTAATATTTATTCTAATTTTCTATAATATTTTAAAATTTTTATTTGTTAATATTTATTTTTAATTAGAAACTGAAAATAATTTTTTATTAATTACTATTATATAAGGGTGTAATTATTATTTTTTAATAAATTATAATTTTTATAGATATTTTTAAAATTATTAAGATTATTTAAGTTAATATATTAAATTTTAGAGAATTACGTGTTATTATATTTAAAATTATAGATAAATTTAAGGGATTTAATCAGAAATGATCACATTTTATTTTCAAAATTCAGAAATAATCACCTTCATAATTTTCAATCAAAATTAACCACTCTCACAAATTTTGGACTAAATTACTCTTTTGAATATATAAACGTTCTATCCCGCTCGAGAGCACAAAATTGTTCGCTCATAACTGCACTCACGAGGAAAGCAGATTTTTCAAACAAATAAAGGGGGTAGAATTTGCCCATGTCGTGAGTGCTTTGTTGCACTCACGAGCATGGCTTACTAGTGAGTGCATTATTGCACTCACTAGCAATCCCACTTACTAGTAAGTGCAATATGCACTCACTGCTCGTGAGTGTAAGGCTACACTCACGAGCTGGGGCAAAACGCCCCAACTCGTTATTGCCCCAGCTCGTGAGTGCAGGTAGTGGCACTCACAAGCGTGGCATTTTCGGCCTAACTCGTGAGTGAACTCACGAGCGGAGTGTTTTCGCCCCAACTAGTGAGTGCGTTTTGCCCCACTCGTGAGTGCACTCACGAGCGGAACATTTCGTCTTAATTCGTAAGTGCACTCATGAGCGGGGTATTTTGTCCTACCTCGTGAGTGCAGTAGCTGCACATTTCGCCCCCGAATGGGAGAGATATACCCCGCTCGTGACTTAACTGCACTTACACCGTCTTCATATAAAACTTGACCTTTTTTCGACCTTTTCCGAATTCACAACCTGTTACATGTAATTTTAATCTTCTTCAATCTCCATATATCCCAATTATACAGTTAATGCATTAACTGAAAATATTAAATGTTAACTTGTTATTCTACAATGATAAATGATCGAAAATACGAAGACGTGAGAATGTTGCTGGAAGGAGGAGATGATAAATGTCCACTGTAAGTATACATATCCGATCTCATTTGAAATAGTTTTACAACTAAAAGGGCGAATTTGGTCCAATAAATAAAAATGTAGTCAATTTTGATTATAAATTATTAGGGTGATTATTTTTTATTTTGAGAAAGAAAATGTGATCATTTTCGATTAATTCCCTAAATTTAAGGTATTAGGTCAAACAATAGAGTGAAATTACGTACTTTTTTAAATATTAAATTATTATTAAAAAAGTAAAAAAAAGAGTTAAAGATATTTTAATACATGAATTTAATTTATTTCATTGTTAGAATTTTTTTAATAATATTTTTTTAAAATTTTTTGTTAAAATAATAAGTCAAAAAAATTATTTAATCAGTATTATATTGAGATAGAAACTAAATTTATTATAAATGATCAAAGTTTAGTGTGGACGATAATAAAATAGGGATTTGATTATTATAATTAAAAAAATATTTTTATTTTTGTGATTTTCTAAAATTTTAGGAATATAAATAATAATAATTTAACGAATCAACTGCATGAAAATAAAAATAAATAGGATATTTGTTTATTTTTTCAAACATAAAGGTATTTGTTTTTTTTCAAATAAGAGGGATATTTATTTACTTTCTCATCTTTTAGGGATATTTGTAAATTTTCTTTTAAGTTAAATTTAGATTTCAAGCTTTAAATAGAAAAACAAACACTACCAGATTGTGGATGTTAGACAACTCCTTAAGAATTAGTTTATTGGATTGATTAATCCTAATAATTTTTAAAATATTAATTTATTAAAAATAATAATTATACAATTATTTAATAATAGTTATTTAAAAATATATATATTTTTAAGCTCCCAATTAAAAATAAGTAATGATGATATATTATTTTATAACGTATTAATAATTAAATATTTATTAATATATTATAATTAAAATATAAATTTATTTATTTTATAATATATTAACGATTTAATATTAATTATGTATTAAAAAATAAATAAAATAGAACTTAAATAAATATTAATGATTTTATATTAATTACGTATTAAAAAGTAAATAAAATAGAACATAAATAAATATTAATTTTTAATAAATATAATAGTTATAATTATTATAATTTAAATAAAATATATTTATATATAGTCAAAATGTTATATATAATGAAAAATAAGATTATCTATAATATATAAAAATAAAATATATTATTAATATGTTAAAAAATAATATTATTATTTATTTTAATATTAATAATTAAAATAAATATGTTATATATTTTTATCAAATTTTAAATATTCATTTTTATTACTCACTTCTTCTTGATAAGCGTATCATTGTCCTTTTTTCCTACTTCAAGACCTTTCAATAGGTCTTTTTTCTTTTTATCAAATCTAATAAAATAAACCTTAAAGTATATAATTCCTTTAGTCTGGAGAATACTATTTATTTTGTGTAAGGTATGATCTTTGGATAAGAAAAAAAAAAAAAAAAGGTTACAGCTTCTTATATTAAGAACAACAAAATGTTACAGCTTCTTAATGGCTACTGGAGCACTGTAATATAAAAGGCCTACAGGGAGAGAATTTTTCTAGCTTACTTGCCGAGTACATAAACCCACGATGCTTGTAACCTAAATTAAATTAATCGTTGCTGGAGCACTATAATATAAAAATTGTCTTTAATATATTATTGTTAACTTATACATTAATATAATCACTCAATCCTTAGATATTAATTATGATGTCAAGACTCGTTCATAGAGTAATTTAAATATATAATTACCTAGCATCCATTGTAGTCTAGTCAGTTAGGATTTTGTGACATGCATGTAATTCAAGTTTATATATGTAATGGACACATGTATTAGCTTGAGTTATTGCCATGACTATGTTCTGTTTTGTGCTTCATTTGCTGTTTTTGTTCGATACTGTGACATGCATGTGTTGATGGATTTGTGTGAGTCGATTAACCCAGTAAGCTTAAGTGTTGAACATAAATGTGATTTGTTGTGTGCTTTTGTGCCATTTTGGATCAGTATTGTACTATTTCAAAACATAGAATAATGTATGGATGCATATACTGTTAGGTAGAATAGTACACTTATGTTGCATTTACGTGACCAGTTGATACATATGATTGATGAACTGCATGATATAATTTTGCTGCAGTGTTCCATTAAATTCGAACTCACACAATGTACTGTTGTTTATTATGGACAGCTGAAGAGGTTCGTGTGTTTTGCAAAATTAGGGACGAAGTTCACAAGATGCAAGAGTTTCTCCAAACTCCTACACTCTGATGCAACTGTGGGATGATATACAGTGCACGTTGGGGGCTGCTGAACAGTTGGATGAGTGGGGATGTGTCACTTTCAGAGTAGAATATGCTTGGTCCAAGGATAGGTGCTTACAAAATAATTTTTATCCTTATTTAAAAAGCAGGAATTGAAGGATAATTAAGTCTATTCAATAAAATTAGATGAAAGTGGACGGCTTTAATATAAGAGAGAGAAGAATTTATTTCCTCAAATTTCTTTGAGTGTTAAAATGTCAAACTTGAGGGAGGTATGCGTTAATTTTTGTTTTAAGTAAACGCAATAGATAAATTTGGGCATGACATAGGCGGCTGTGTGGGGGCAGCTGTATTGTGCAGCCGCTGTATGTTATATTTCCTTTACGGTACATCCCTTGTATGCTATTGCCGCTGTTTCTACGTTCGCTTTGTGGTGCAGCTCTGTCCATTTTATTTATTTATTTTTTTGGTTTAGAAGGCGGGTGCGAGGTTTAAAGGTTACCGACTGTAAGTCCATGTTAAGTGGAAGGAACGACTAGGGTTTAAGAGAAGAGGAAGATGGTTAGTAAATGGAGGTTAGCGGGGATGGAAGTACCAATCTTTAGCAGCGATTCCGTTAAATGGATTGAGGTTTCAGTTTCTTCTTCTTTTTCTTGTAACAATGGTGATTGTAGTGATGTTGCTGCTCCTCTAACCGAGGATTGCGCCTCTTGCTCCGTCTTAGAAGATCCTTCACTCTATCTAATTTGGCGAATTCATAAGAATCTTCCTAATTCTCTCGAGTTAATGCACATTTCCTCCGCCGACCAATTCCCTATTCTCGGATTGCGTATCAATTTCCCTTCTCCGCTCTCCCCTTTTTCTTTTATTTGCAATAATAACAACAATAATAATCTTCTTTATGTTTTGACCGTCTCCGGAATTGCCTTTCTATTAAAAATTTCATTTGATTTTTCTTCTTATGAGTCCTCTCCTCTTTTTCCAAATCAAGACACTGTTGAGTTAAATTTGTTCAATTATGGAACCATACCCATCACCAGTGTAGCTGCCACTGCTGGATGCCTTGTTGTTGGTCGAAATGATGGTTCTGTTGCTTCATTTCAGCTCGGCATTCTTCACCCCACTGCTCCTGGTATTACACTTTTATTCCTCTATTTTTTTTTAACTTTTGATTTTTCATATGTTCACGTCCCTTCAATGGCTATTAGGTTTTGAGCACGAGCTTAGGGATGACACAGGAATTGGTCGTTTGTGGGGTTTAGTTTCAAGGTACTGAATCCTTTTTCAATGTATAGAATTGGATGCTTATTTTTCTATTTTATTAGAAGCTCTTTATTTGCCTTCTAATTCAGCTGATCAAGTTTAAGGTTTTATATTTAAATCGTTTCATGCTAATGCAGGAGTAGGATTGCAGCGTCCGTGCAGGATTTGGTGATAAGAGAGGTTCAAGGAAAAAAGCTTTTATTCATACTTCATTCTGATGGCATGTTTCGGGTATGGGATCTTTCTTCCTATAGCAGGATTCTTACTCATAAAATGACCAGTCCAGTATCTGAAGGCGAGTTCTTTCACTTCTCTCTTATATAATATGCTAAATCCTTTGTGGCTTTATATTCGTTTCCATCATGCTTGTCCCTGAGTAGTCCTCTTTATAGCTTTTTAATTTAAGAGCTTCGTTTATAAACACTTTGAATTCTATGCTTTTGATGTTTAATTTGTTTTGAATGTACCAGGCACCATTGAAGAGAATATACTTCATTAGTTTATAACATTAAGAGCTTGTCTTATGGTTTGCTAATGATTATTCTTGAAACTAATATTTACATCGTGTGTTTTTACCATCTACTTTCAGGAGCTCGATCTATAAGGTTGTGGGTGGGGGAAAATAATGGTAGTTCAGGCATTATTCCTCTGGCAATCTTATATAGACATACTCTGGTATGAATGTAAAATGAATAATCAGTCTTTTTGTTGCTTCTATAGCATGAAATTTGTGGTGACATTTTCTCTTTATTCTCTGTTGTCTCGCAAATCTTTTACTTGCTGAAATTCATAGTTGCATGTGCACCTTATGAACATGTTTTTAGCATATATAATATCTTTTATTGACTTTGGTATGGACACAATTAGCTAAATGCAATTGTTTCTCTTGATAGATGTTGAATTTCTGACCTTTTCCTTGCAGGTGAAAATTTTGATAGTTTACATATAAGAACATGCCATTATTGATCTCTGACTAAGCTCTGGATCATGTGAAATGTTCATTTGGTTCTCAAGTTAGTCCATTGCTCAGGTTGAAATTGGATTAGGTTTGTGAGCACAACATGATAATACATAATTTAATCAAAGATATGATCCTATATTAAGCATGAAAGCGAAAAAGAGAAGTTTTAGTGGACTGAAAGTTTTTCACCCTTGAGTTGAGAAGTTTTTTGAGTTCAGTCATGACAGGTGGTTTGATGAATGGAAAAGGGCCCATCAAAAGTTGAAACTAGCATAGACAAGAGGTCATACATACTTTTGGTTGTTAAAGGGTCCAAGGGCATGTTTGCTTATCTCGGCTTTCTCTAAACTTTGAAAGCAAAGTTGAAAAAAGTATTCGGTAAAAAAAAACTTGTAGTGGGACTCATCCACTTTTCTTATTGATATTTCACGTCTAGTGCTTGTGGCTTCAAAGCCAAAGTATATCAATCTCAAATATGCGCTAAAAAGTTTTAGAAAGAGGCTAGCTCTGATATAGTAGATTTGTATGAAGACATCAAGAAGTTCATGCTAGATCCTTAGCATATGATGGAATTTCTTGCTTTAACCAAAGATCGATTCCTTTGTTATTTTTAGGCTTTTCTGCTATTCCATTGTACGTTTTTTCCCCTTATCTTATTATACTTTTGGTGTTGTGTAAATAGCTGAGAGTTCAAAGGCAGTGCCTATTATATCTATTCTGCATTGTACACATTTTGTCTGCTATAATGCTGGAAATTACATCTGATAGGAATCCTTTAGCTTTCTTCTTGTTTAGATACTTTTGGTGACATTTGGTATCCTGGTCTTGTTCATCTGATTAAATATTAGCTTCTCTCAGTTCCTTGACATTTAAAGAATATCATTTATTTTATAAGTCTCTTATTGCATCTCGTTGTTTGCTGTTCTGAATGATTGTTTGCTGTAATTCTAACTGAAGGAAGTTAGCGAGGAGATGATTTATGTCTATAGTCTTCGATGTAGTTTGGGGGACAAGATGGTACTGTTCTTGGAGTCTTCTGTTCAAGATATTACTTTGGAGGAGGTAATCAACTGTACTTTTTCCTGTTTAAATGATTTCTATTAAACACATTTTAAAAACAAAACGTCCTACTTCATGTGAGGGAGACAGAGATTACCTTATTTCACCCCGTTTAAGTTGAATTTTTTATTGATAGTTTAAATTGCTGCTCTTTTTTTGGTCAGGGTGGATGCATTGATGTCAAACTTACTTCAGACAAGATATGGATATTGAAAGATGGTGGATTAGTGTTTCACAATTTGTTTCATACTGATGTTACTGAGTAAGTTTGTTGATGGGCCATTTTTCTGACCTACCATGTAATCTTCTATAATACCATGTTAAGCTTAAACTGTTCATGCAATACTTTCTACGCATAATATGTATCATGCAAAAGTGACAAGAATGCATCCTCGTAACTTTGCATAGTTATGTCATTTTAGAATTCTGGCATAGCCATTTAGGATTTTTCCTTTTTGATTCCATACATCCTTTTGGTAGCACCTATTCTTCTATTAGTATCATAATATCTTCTTAGTAGATGGAGAACCTACTTTTGTTTCGCCCTATTGCAAGTGCCTGATATTCAGTCTCTATATGTGTGTGCATAAACATTCCTTTATTTCCTTTTTTAATTGTTTTTGTTTTTTGCCATTGAATAGTAACTTGCATCTAAAATATCATTGTTTTCGCTAAGTTGTTTCTGCAACCTTTACTGTTAGGGAAGAAGCACACTGCTATGCTATGCAAGAAGAATTTGTTGCTGACCAGCTGTTTCAAAATTCTGAACATTTGTCTGATGATCTTCTGTCAATTACCCATTCAATAGTTACAGCTGCCAAGGTGGAGTAAATATGCTTCCTTTACATAAAACTTTGACTTTGATGTTGGAGCTGTAGGTTCAGTTCATTTACATAAGAATAGATAGTGTATTTTTCTTGTTTAACTGATGTCCTGCTTTGTATTACTTACTGATGAACAACAAACTTCTCATATGATGGAATTGACTTTATCAAAATAAAAAACTGTGATCTACTTGGAATGTCTCTCTTGTAGAATGCAGACTTCCCTGCCTGGAAATAACAGATTGACTTTTCTTGTTCCTGCTTACTTTGGGCAGTTTTAGATTGATGAAGTCGTGTCTTTAGTTTTGACAGGTTTTTGGTAAACAATTACATTATTAAGATGCATTTTTTCCTACAATCAAGGAACAATTGAGGGTTATTGAAATTAGTAAACCGCTATTACAGATTTTTCAAATACAAAAAGAAGATCTAGGATTACCATATAGGCAATAGTTCTTTTTTCTTACTGCCTCCTGTTGTCATTTGGGATGTTCTAATTTGAAAATTTTCTGTCTCTTACAATGTCTTCTTGTTTTTAAATTTGCAGGATCACTTTGTGTCATTTGTATCTTCTATTTTCTTGCGCAGGCTGCTTCATCCTGGGGTTCATCACAACATTGTTCTGCGGGCAACTTTGCTGGACTATAACAAGCACTGGACTGATTCTGAGTTTCAGAACTTAACTGTTGATGGACTTAAAAAGGAGATCATTTTACTGATTGAACATGAGGTTTTTTGTTGACTTTATTATTGGGGTTTATTTTGTTTCCATTCTATAATGTCTGATAGTAGTTTGAAGTTTTCCTTTATCTTCCCTTTGAGTGGTTCTAGATAGGTGTGGAGTCGTTACCCATCTGATATGTGCTATGTTTTGTGCTAGGGTGTAGCTGAAAGTCCTCTGTCCATATATTATGGATGGAAGAATTTCTGTACACGTTATTTCCAGCACTGGTGCAAGAACAATGAGCCATATGGTTTATTTGTTCAGTCCTCAACAGGTGTTGTTGGTCTACTCAGAAAGAATTCAGTATCTGTGTTCCGTAATCTGGAAAACATTGAGCTGCTTATTGATGGTATGTTAGAGGTTCATGTTTCTATATGAAGTAGGATGAGAAAATTCTGTCAACATCTTCTCCTCCCCACTTTCTCTTCTTGCTCTATCTCTCTTATCAGTAATCTTTATTTTCTTTTATTTTTAATTGTTACTAACAACACTTGTATGTTATTATATTATGCTAGGTTCTTCTGATGAACTTGGTGATCTTGTAAGCTTTGGGTTGGATTTTTCAGATGATCGTTCTGAACGTGAGATTCTTTTTGGTGTGCTCAGATGTGTTATTAGTATCAGCCAACAATTGGGAAAAAACTTCTGCCATATTTTATGAATCACTTGTGGGCACGCCAATTATCTCAACCGAAGATATTGTTCCTTGCTTGCTGAAGATTCTAGAAACAGGATATAGTTCATCAGTAGCAGCAATCAATGTGTCAGATCTTGGAGCTGATGTTGCTCGGGAAAAGGAACTTACAGATCATAAAAATCTTAGAAAATTCTCCATTTACATGCTATTATCTCTTCATGCTCTTGGAGAGAAGGCTGGATCATGGGATAAAATCCTGAATGTTATTGAAACTTATCTACAGTTTCTTGTACCTCGCAAAATCATAAAAGATTTGGATGCTGGAACAGTTTTTAATATTAGTGCTACCATTTTGGTCCAGGCTACTTCTCAGATTGCGAAGGTGATGTTTGAGTCTGCTTTGGATGTTCTTCTATTCTTAAGCTATCTGGTGACCATGAGTGGCCAGGTCAGACTTTATCCCTTTTATATATACTTTTATTTTCAATTTATTTGTAACAAAATCAAATTCTGATCTGCTACATCTTGACTTGTTATCATGCTAAGCTTATGCCAGACTATATTTAGTTTTCATTAGATGGCTACTGAACTTGGAAAGCATATGATGGTTTTGTGCGATATTGTCAAATGTCAAATTATCTACAAGGAACTGATTAAAATTAAATTTGGCATTTTTTGTCGTTTCCTTTACCTAAATATTGGCTCATGTGAAAGCTAAGTTTGATTTTTTGAGTTGTTAGTCATGATTAATATTGTGTTCACTGTCTCTTACTTCATATAACAATTATTATGTTTAGTCCATAGCCACTATCTTTAAAAACTTCTTCAATCTTGCTCTTAAATTAATACACCTATTTTTGTTTTGCTTATCATATATTCATTTAATAATCTAAAAAAATTATAACATCATAATTTATTGCAAATGCTCAATATTATTTGTAATATATTTCTAAGTGTTAATTTGAGAAAAGCATCTAATCAGGTGCTAACTTAAAAATACTCAAAGTGCTAATTTGATTAAAATAAATACTTTTAGAATAAATTATCAAATGCATCAATTAACAGTTGTGGAGTGCTAATTAGCATTTTTGAAGTGTCAATTCATCATAATTAAAATTAAATTTATTTAGTTTAATTAGATTTAGTTTTATTAAGTATTTTTCTAGTTCAAGTAGTATTAGTCTTTTCCTTATTTTTTTAGGATTTCTAGTCTATGTTGCTTTATCATTTTAATCTCTATAAAAGCACTTATCATATAAATTGATTAATTATGAAGATAAGAAATACCCGTATATTGATAGATCATCGGTCGAAGTAAATAATAGAGAAGAATTTTTTTATAATTACAACATAAAGAAAGGCAAATTATTTGCTATGCTGGGAGGCATCCCTATCAATAATTAGATTTAGTTTAATTAGATTTTTAGATAGGCATCCCTATCAATATTTTTAGATAGGCATCCCTATCTAAAAATTAAATTTATTTAGTTTAATTAGATTTAGTTTTATTAAGTATTTTTCTAGTTCAAGTAGTATTAGTCTTTTCCTTATTTTTTTAGGATTTCTAGTCTATGTTGCTTTATCATTTTAATCTCTATAAAAGCACTTATCATATAAATTGATTAATTATGAAGATAAGAAATACCCGTATATTGATAGATCATCGGTCGAAGTAAATAATAGAGAAGAATTTTTTTATAATTACAACATAAAGAAAGGCAAATTATTTGCTATGCTGGGAGGCATCCCTATCAATAATTATCTAGGAGAAAATGATATTTATAGATGGGGGGAAAAATTCCGATAGAAAATATTTTGATTGGAGAATTCTCAACTTTTGCCTTAGAAATAAGGTTGCTATGTCCATGTACTTATAGCCTAACATGCAAGTGAGACTTAAAGTAATATATTTTATTTTTTCTAACATGGTATTAGAGCATATTCGATCTTAGGTTTGAGAGTCATATTAAAAAACTTTTGATAGCGATGATGTGCTGTCTTAAGATGTGGTTAGTGAGCATGGTTTAATTTTCTATTATATATATATAGGAAAAACAAATATCTGGAAATTCTAACCCTAGTTTCTGTTTTTGGGTACTATTCACGGGTTTTTGATATGGTTACTCCATCATCTTCTATTCCTTCTACCTTTGGCACCACTCAAATATCCTTTCTATGCTCACCTCTTGAAAGGCATTACTACTACTATTGCTTGTCTCTCGAAGGCACTAACTACTGCTGCTTACCTCTCGAAGGCACTACTACTACTTGCCTCTCAAAGGCACTACTGCTTGGTTTTTGTCTCACAACTGTTATAGGATTCTTTGATCTTCTTCTCAATTGTATTGGCTTCCAAACCTAAGCTTACTCCACTATTTTGAGTTTGAGAGGGAGTGTTAGAATTGAAGTTAAACTTATTTTTAGGATTTCTATTTTATGTTGCTTTATTATGTAAAATTGAACTTAAAGGCATGTCCATATACTTAGTTCAACATTCAAGTGGGACTCAAAATGATTTTATTTTTTCTAACAAGCACCACCAAACGGGCCTGATTTGTAGTATTTGAGAACTTGATCCAAATTGAAAACTTACAATGATTGAATTATCAAGCTATGTTATTCTTTTGACATAATCTAATTATCTGTTTTATGTTGTTAATAACTCTTTGTTTCTCTAATTAAATGCATTAATTAAGTTTGTAAGTCCTCTCATTTCTGCACACAGATTGGTATATTGCATGATGACCTATCAAGAATACAACTTGAGTTGATTCCAATGATTCAAGAAATTGTTTCTGAGTGGCTGATGGTTCTATTTTTTGGCACCACTCCATCTGAGTCACCTACTTTAGAAGATTTCAGCTCTCAACTTTCATCATTACAAATTGGTAAGTTTTATTGTGGAACTAAATCAAGTTGCTATTTGCAGAGGTGGAGATATGAAGGGATGTGCGGTTATTTTTGTCCTTTGAAATCTATTTATACTATATTATTGTTAATTAATTTGACTTTGATCATGTATAAAATGAATTAGTAAAATGGAGGTAACTGGAAAATGTCTGTAAAAATGTGGATTAACATCTTATCTTTATTTAAGTTACTTTCGATGATTCTTACACCTTTTCCTTTTTATCTTATTCATTTTTAGTTTCCTCATCACATTTTGTAGTTCTTTTTTTCGTTGACACAAATCTGCTAAACATTTTTGCTTAAATTATATTAACTCACATTTTGATTTGTTATTAAGGGTTTAAATACAAAATGTGTCAAGATAAATATAAATTTTAGTTATATTAACATATAAGAGTACATGCTTAGAAACTTTGATGTCGAAAATTCAAATAAGAAAACTAAAATTCTGACAACATTGATGCATCGAAAAACGCAATTTCATTATTTTGGAGAATTTTTGCTCTAAAAGTCTTCGTTAGCATCTATTTCATTTGCTATGTACTCTAAAATTATGTGTTTAAATACTATTTTTATGAAATTTTTTTTAACTTTTCATGATTTGAAATTGCCCTGACTAAATGAAGTTTTTGGCTCCGCTCTTGCTAGTTTGTAAACCAAAAGGAAATCAGCTTTTTATGATGGTCATAAGATGTGGTTGAAAACTTTTTTTATTAAGAAACAAAGAACAAATTGTGAAGATCTACAAGGGAATTATGCAAAATAAAGGAAGGGGATATTCTAAACTTAGACAAAGTGGAGGACCAAAGAGTGGCCTAAAATATCATTTTGTTCCCGAGGCACAAAATTTCCTGTTCTAAGGTCTTAAAAAATGGTTGTGGTTATTCTGTATATATATATATATATAGACTCTTTTAGCAATGTTCATCTCCTGGCATGTTATTGGAGAGGAAATTAATTGGCTTGTAACAACTATGTTGACAAATATGCCCAACCAATAAACTAAACTTGACATGATAAATTATAAACCCGTATGACTGATCCAGATGTAAGACAAGGAAAAATTCTAAGTTACCACTTAGTAAAGGATCTGAAAAATTAAATCATAATTCCTCAGAGAAGTGCTGATTTCCTTAACAGTCTCTAATCTTTCTTCTATAGACTTCATCATGCATTAAATATTGCGACGAGATCTTCATTGCATTATATTACTAGCTAGGTTTTGATATCACTAAAAGATGTGTGGATAGAATTATAGCATACAGAGCTTGTCTTTCTTATATTTTGTGAAAATGTCTGTTATAACCTTAGTCAACTCAGCTTCCCGAACTCTCAATTTCAGGTTTCAATTTTGTGAATTCATTTACTCCTTTCTGCTTGACTTAAGTTCACAATCTCTATTAGTTGTTTACTCAATATATTCTCATTTCTTGCACCAATAAAATTACTTGATTGCATTTTTCTTTTGTCTTTTCAAAGTGGGATGAAATCACTCTTTACTACTACTGCATCCGCATTATGTAAGTGGTAATATGTATAAAATTCGTCAGGGTTGTCTCAATAACTGAAATGCTTATCTGAAGAATGATTTCAATTTAAACCTTTACTTGCAAGGTTCTTTTTACTGTGTGATCTATGAAATGCTTTCACTATTTTAGCCTCTTTCACTATTAACAGCTATGACACAACAGGAGTCAATTAATTACTCTGTCATTGTTGCCTGGGGGTTATAATTTTTTGATTGCTCTGGGTACTATTTAAATCACTTGCTGATCTAATAGTGATTGATAATTATGGTAAAATATGTTGTCAATGGTCCAGATAGCAACATTGGCAAAAGATCATGGAATGTGAAGCTCGGCAAATGTGACTTCACCTTAGCTTACATACTTTTACTAAATATTCAAAGTTCCTCTGGAGACCCTAGCCATGTTTCTTTAAGATGTCTCCCTAATCCACAAGAAGTTACTAGTTCAGTGTGGGGCTTTACCAGCTGGGTCATCTGGGGCAAAACCAGTGAGGAATCTTCTTCTTTCTTGAGGCGTTCAACTCAGCTTGCATTGATCCTACTCAAGCATGGCCAGTATGATGCTGTTGAGGTAATCCTGTGCCTAACTTTCTTGCAATAATAACTCTTTTGGACACACACTCGCACTTATACATAAATACATGTGACCAGATATATAAGTGAGTTTTGCTGAATTATTACTATTTTTCTCTGTGCTCTCTTTTAAGTACGTACTTACTATCGTGGAGACAAATTCATTAAAGGAGAAAACATTTAGAAGTATCCAAGATAGTGATGGTGAGTGGTGTATACTCCAACATCTTTTAGGATGTTGCTTTCTAGCTCAAGCTCAATGTGGATTACATGGAATTCTGAAAGAGAAGAAAGTCTGTGAAGCTGTTCGCTGTTTCTTTAGGTACTTGTATCAATTTTCCAGTTAATTATTATAAAGATAATGTCTTTGCACCATGTATCCCATGGAGGAAACTTACATAGGTGCACTGAAATCTGACTTGTTTTGCAACTTAAACCAAATATGAAAGTCTTACTTTATTTTACTATACGGTTTTGGATTTTCATTGTGGTTCAAAATTTTAACAGTAGCGAGGTTTCTGTCCTTTTGAAAAGAAAGAGAAATAAAGCATTAGGGAAGACTCTTTTTTCCTTTTTTGTGGGAGGCATAAAAAATATTTTATTAATGAGAAAAGAAATCATAAACTTGTGAACTAGCATTTCATTCGATATAAAAATTGTGAACCAGTACTTGGGAAAACTATATATCATTTGAAAATGCTAAGATTCATTAGAAAATCTCATTTTGATACAAGAATTCAACTAAATAGTGATGGATTGAGAGCATTGGTCTTATACACCTTCCAAGAATGTCATATTACTTGAAATAAAACTTGTTTACATTATTAGAAAATGTGATATGATCACATGGATGCAAATATGCCCTTGAATATTTTGCTTTGTATCTTTGTTGGATACTTATCAAAAATTGATACTTCTTAAACTTTATTCCTTTTCTGAGACTGCACTTCCATATTCTGGAGCATGTCTGTATTTATTTGTTCCTGCCATGCGACAGAATCCTTTACATAGATTGTGTTAGGTTGATCATACATCTTAGTTTTAGTTACTTTTTTCCATGTTTCTGAATTCTTTGTACAGTGTACATAGTCATTTCTCTCAGAATTAGGCAGCAGATCACCCCTTTTCTTTCACCTCTTAAAGTAAATATCTTAAATGGCATTGTTTTGATATCTAATGTTGTTTTTAATTTTTTTTGCAAGCTTCAAATTTAAAATATTTTTGTATGATCATTGCTTAAATGCTGGCAATGGGGGTAATGATTATTCTTTAAAATGCCTACTTCAGAGCCTCTTCTGCGCAAGGCGCGTGTCACGCCCTGCAAAATTTATCTCATGAAGCAGGATTGCCACATCTCGGATTTAGTAAGTTTGTTCAGAAAAATTCCTATTATTGTTGAATAAAAGGATGTTTCTACATTCTCTTTAACATATGGGTTATTTCATTTTTTTCTGTATTTATTATATAACAGATGGTTCTTTGTCTTCTGCCGCATGGAAGCTTCATTACTATCAATGGGCAATGCAGATATTTGAGCAATATAATATTAGTGGTGGTGCTTGTCAGTTTGCTCTTGCTTCACTTGAGCAAGTTGATGAAGCTCTTACTCCAAAAGCTGATTGCGATGATGGAAATCCACTCAATGAATCAGCCATTACTATTAAAGGACGACTTTGGGCAAATGTCTTCAAGTTTACTTTAGATCTTAATCTTTTGCATGATGCATACTGTGCAATTATTTCAAATCCAGATGAGGAGAGCAAATATATCTGCCTTAGGCGTTTCATAATAGTTCTGTATGAGCGCAAAGCAGCAAAGGTACTCTACCTAACTAATAAACATTGATTTTCTTAATTCTTTATGGTTGTTATTTGATGTTATGTTCTGCTGTCTTTGGAAATGTTAATGAAACCACTTGAGCCAAAAGCTTAAGCTTGTAGGTATGGACCCAAACTATAGTATAGTATTGGCATTCTAATAGGTGGGGGCTACATGCAAGACCAACACTAAATGGGGTTGTCAAGCAGACCAACCCCAAGCAAAGATAGAAGACAAAAAGAGACACAAATGCAAATAACAAATACAAATTCAATCATGTGGGAAATTCAAACATAAAGCCACTTGTTCAAATTGGACTCTGAGTGCTGATAGACATATTCTGTCAAACCAAGACTTATCTTTTAATAGTAGGACTTAAGGTGTATGTTAAATGCTGAGAGGGTTAACAGGGCCTTTCAAGCTGTTAATTTGAGTAGAAAATCACCATCTATTTCTGTTTATAATAATCATTGAAACTTTGAAAGGTTGTGGTACTTACCTATTTTATGCCTTTGTGAATTTTCCTATAATGTGGTTAAAACCGGTTTAGTAGTTTGGGCGAGTGTTTTCAGATTATTTCATTTATTTGATTGATTGGAACTCAGAAGAAAATTTTTCCAATCAACATATTACTTATAGGGGGATTTTCATTTTTACTTACTTCAGCTTCTCTGTGATGGTCAACTACCCTTCATTGGTATAGGGGAGAAGATTGAGCGAGAGCTTGCCTGGAAGGTAGTTTTTTGTTATAAGAAATTCAAGTTTCATGGCTGTGCTGTATTCTTAATGCTTTCACTTGTATACTAATTTTCTTGTACATTTTTGCATCAAATAGGCAGAGCGTTCAGATGTCTTAGCCAAACCGAATCCGTATAAGATGCTTTATGCATTTGAAATGCAACGACATAATTGGCGAAAAGCAGCAAGCTACATATATCTCTATTCAGCTCGCCTGAGAACTGAACCACTTCCTAAAGATCAGCAGCAAATTTTATCAGGGCTTCAAGAGAGGCTGAATGGGATTTCTGCAGCTGTCAATGCACTGCATCTTGTTCATCCTGCTTATGCCTGGATCAATCCTTTGCTTGGGCAAAATTCTTTTCAAAATGAGCATTATCCAAGTAAAAAGGCTAAAAAAACGGTGAAAGAACAATGTATATAGTCCAAACGAGAGATGCAATTTATATGTTTAGATATTCTACTAGATTTCAGCTTTGGTTCTTCTTACATCTACTATATGTTTATCCTGCATTCGGTGGTTAAATGAATATATAATTGATCTCTCTTCATGGTTTGCAGAATACAGATTTTGTTATTTCATTGAAGGTTATAATATGTTTATTTGCTTGCAGTGATCAGCAATGATATTCACCCTCAAAATCTGCAATCATACATTGATATCGAGAAACTTGAGAAGGAATTTGTGCTAACATCGGCCGAATACTTACTATCAACAGCAAATGTCAAGTGGATGTTCAATGGTATTGCTTTTCAAAGCTCTACATTATCATATTGCTATACTAATTAGCCTTTATCTCCATCTAAACCTTGAATTGGTCTGAATTTGATTGTCTTAATGGGCCTAAATGCATCTGTTTGCATGGCATGGTTGTTTTTCTTTCTTGCGCATCTAAATTTATTTTTCAAGCTGAAACATCTTAAAGTTGTTATTTTTAACGTTTATTTCCTTTTTAGAGTTTCATATGCTTATATTTTACATGTTAAAAATATTTACAAATTAAATAGTTTGACAAGTTAAAAGAAATTGTTTGGATTATGGAAGAAAAAAATTTGTAATTTTAATTTTTGAGCATAAAAAAATCAAATCTACTGTCTGTAAAGTGATGAGGATATTTGCATAAGAAGATTAAATTTATAGTAATCGTAGAAACTTGTACCAGTTGGTAATTTATAAGACTGGTGAAGGGAATTCTGTTTATGACAAGAAAATATAAGACCAAAAATTGGGGATTATGTATGGGTAAAAAATAGATGAATTGTATAGTAGAGTTTTTGAGTATTAAATTAAGGCGGTCTGTTCAACCATTCAAAATTTTTATTTTTATCATGCAAGTGAAAAATTTTAGAATCAGTGATAAGTTTGAAACCAAATAAACCGAAAATCAATAAATGATTGATAATAAGTCATATGTAGAGTTTAGACCTAGAGATAAAGTGGCTCTTAGAGTGTTAGACTCAAGGGCCATGCAGCTAAGTAACTTGGAAATCTCCGGAAAAAGCATATCAGAGCCTTGTCTTTTTTATTTTATCATGAATTCATATTTTCATTTTCTTATAAAGAAAAACATTGCCCATGTCTTGATATCTGTTGTAGTTACTCCCATGTAATGTGACTGTAATAATGTGAGGAATTGAATTTTCTTGTAATTTTCTATGGTGTAGGAAAATCATCAAATGAATTGATGATGAAAGAAATGTAAAACTGACCTTTTCAAGCCCTGCAGAATTTTCATCTCAACATTGTGTTTAAGAAATCTTTTGAAATTTCTGTTAAAAAATTTACATTTTATGTTGATATTCTTTCTAGAAATTGATGAAGCCCCGTCAGATTTGGTTGATCTCTTGGTCCATGCAAATTTTTATGATATGGCATTCACAGTTCTATTAAAATTTTGGAAGGGTTCAACATTAAAGAGGTATTATCTCCATACTTGGATTGCACAATATATTTTTATTGTCAGCATGAATATTTCCTCTGAGATTTCAATACTCTAACCTTGGCCTTCTTGCTCAGATTATTGGAGAGAGTTTTTTCTGCGATGTCATTGAAATGCTGTCCAAATAGAGTGGACTCAGCATGTGTTGGGTAAGATAAGTCTAATTCTCACCCAATTTGGATATCTTCTCTTCATTAACTATTGATGCGTCTAATCTAATGCTGTAATGCGATTTACAATGTTAAGGAATGATTTCAGGACTCATGGTCTCTTGTTGACATCTTCAAAAGATGAAGTGATTGTTCATGGTTCTCCAGATAACTTTCATACAATTCACCAATATAAGTGGAATGGCCAATGGGAAACTCTTGAACTTTATCTTGTCAGTATCTTAGACTTGCTTCAGTTTCTGGTTCATTATTTTCAACTTTTTTGTACATTATTTGATGTTAAAGAAATGATAAATGAAAAAGGATTGTCTTGAAAACTTTAATGCATGTAAGTTTTATTATAGTCAAACAGTTATTATAAGTATTTTCTGGTTGTGGTGACCTAGCACTATATATTAATGTATCTAGATAAATATAACAGCCTAAAAATTAAATAGTTGCGGAAGTAGCACAGTAAGAGGTATGTTCCATAAAAGATATCCATTTATTTATTTTTGACAGAGTGGTCATGCGCATTGAAAATTACTGGCTCCAGTTAAAGGGGACATTTGTCTCAATTCTCACCGATAACTAAATAGGCTATCTAAGATCTTTCGATTCTTGAGCTTATGGAGTTATAACATAGTAAAATCATGAGCCTTTTACTTGATTTCCTGCTCATATCTAAAAGTAGCTATTTGCAAAACTTTTGATGTGAAGGAAAGTCTATTAGCCTGTGTGAAACATGCAGTTCTCTACATCCCTGAAGCATCACTAGTGCATCTATTTTAATGTTCAGTAACTTGTATGATATATTCTCTGTCTACCTCTACTGCTGCATTATATTTTTTGTGGTTGAATTCTGCCTTAATGGCACTAATAGGATAATATTACGAGTTCTTTTTTCACTACAATAAATCATCTGCCTGCCAAACTATTCCTTTCTCTTATGTCTTCCAACCCATCAGATTGTCCCCTCATGGAATACTCATAAATTTCAGGAAAAGTATAGAGATTTTCATTCTGGATTACCAATAGTTGTTGCTGAGACCCTTCTTCGTACGGATTCGCAGATTGAATTGCCTCTATGGTTAATCCACATGTTCAAGGTAATTTTTTATTTGGCTTTCATTTTACTATGAAACCAAGTTGTAGTTTTGTGCTTTATTTGCTGCATCGTTACGGGCATTTTCAGCATATTTCACCACTTTTCTCTCTTTTTTTTTTCTTTATAATTTATGGTGGGAGGCGAGGGATTTGGTTTGAGAATACTAAGAGCATGCAAAATATTGTCAATATTGAGGAAGGATATTCTAACATATTCGAAGATGGCCCAAGGGACTAAAATATTTTGGAAAATTTTGCACTTCTGTAAGACTGGTTTCTCTGATGAATTTATTAAAGCTGGTGCCCGTTGTCGAGGAGGCCTTTTCCCAAACAGTAATATATGCCCCTTGGCATTTGAGGGGAGGCCGAATTAGAGCAGATTCTCAAAGGCATCACCATTATATGCTGCTCTGTTGACTTAATTACATGATTACTTTTCTTTTCTAACATCATTCTCAGGTTGAATTCATCAAGCTCACCTTGTCCATTCACTTTTCTGTTTTATAGGTCATTGTTTTTCACTGGAGCTATATTCTTAATGTTGTTCAATTAAGAAGATTAATGAAATCCAACACTTTATATTGGATTTATTTTAGTAGCCTAGTCCTCATTTTATCACATTAGAAACTTGTAGACCCTAATTATGCTCTCATGGGTTTGACAGGGATCACAAAGAGAGAGGATGTGGAGTATGACCAACCAAGAATCAAATCCTGCATCCTTGTTTCGACTGTATGTTGATTATGGTCGATACACAGAGGCTACAAATTTGTTGCTCGAGTATATAGAATCTTTTGCATCAATTGTAAGTTGCAATCTTTTCTGGATATCTTATCTTTCTTATTTGTTTATCCAGGATTATTATGCTACTCTTAGAGTTATAAAGACTCGTGTCATCATACTTCCATTTTTGGATGTCCTTTGGATATAATAATGTAATTCCATTTCTGAATTTGGATACAATAATATCTTTTACTGTTGTTTGACCGGGAGATCTTAAAGTCATTGTCAGAAGTACCTTTTTGAAATTGTGCTTTTAGTAATGCTATACTGATGGTCTTTTGGAAGCCTGTAGTATAGAAAGGCCTAGTTGTTCCCATTTAGCATGTAAATTGTTGTACATAGGTGACATATTTCTGATGGTTATTTCAAACATCTAATATGATACTTTTAATACAGCAAAAGCAAAGCAATAAATTTAAATTACAATGTGGCAATCATTTGAAAACAAATTCAGGAAAATGAAAAAAAAATGCTATTAATTAATGGCATGTATGAAGATGGTATATCTAAATCTTTGCAAAGACAATATGGTCCAGTGCTCGGCCTCCAGAATCTTTTGGAGGAGCACATTTATGTAGGGTTTTGTAGTATTAACTCGGTTGTGTACTTAGCAGTTATGTAGTATTAATTCGGATATATACTATTAAGTATACAACCTTCTATACAAATTTGATGTAATAGTGTTATATTATTATCACGTCTTACAGTTTCACAGGAGTAAACAGAATTTTCATGGAGTAGAGAATTTTCATTGGACATATGACAATAATATAGTATTGCCCATTAATTTGTATTAATAGGGCTTACATAATGAATTTGTATCCATAACATTATTGATTCGGATCTAGCATTTGGATATTTTATCATTGTATAATCAGGTTGTTCATCTCATGGTTTGCGGGTTCTTGTTACGCATGCAGGCAAGAAAATTGGTATTTTTTATTCAATTTTGATAGGCATCTGTTTTGCCTTTTGATATAGGATAATACTAATGGTATATTAATGATACTTCCAAACAGTAATTAATTACAGTGGATTCTACCCTGACCTTCAATATCATAAAAGAAATGCTAGCAAAGTTTAAATGCGCACACCTGTGGCATGTTTGTACATGGATTGGAGTATAGATGCTCTCTATCTGTTCTTGACATTATCTTATATACCATAGCTTCATTATAACAGGAGCCTTTGGAGGACCTGATCAACTGAAATAGATCATCTATTAATATTTGTCTTCATAGTTTTAGTTTCTATCTTCTATTGTCCTTTTTTACCGTCTAACAATGATAATATAGTATTAAATGCTAGGTAACAGATGGTGGGACTGTTCAATTTTCATGGATTGTTTAGAAATGACGTGACAGTTCAAATGCTTGTTGCACCATCGTATTTGTTCTCTTTTATGCTGGATAGTATGTCCATCTAATTGCATGTGTTACTTAGATTCTGATGATCATTTATTGAAAATGCTGCCACTGTCAACCATTTGCAGAGACCTAAGGACATCATTAATCGGAAAAGGCCATTTGCAGTATGGTTCCCATACACAGCGATAGAGCGGTTGTGGTGCCAACTCGAGGAATCAATCAGGTTGGGTCACATGGTTGATCAATCTGAGAAGCTGAGAAAGTTACTACATGGAGCATTGCTGAACCATCTTAAGCTGGTATGCTGCTATACTTTATACTATCAACTCTTTTCAGCATCAATTTTAAATCAATGTGGTTTTTGACATGCCCACCTATCTTTTCCGTCAATTTCAGCTAAAGGTGGACTCAGAAGATGCAGTATCTTCTGCTTCCAGTTAAGGACCAACAGCAGTTAAAATTGACATATTATGCAGACTCAAAATCTAGGGTTAGTCAAATGAAAGAATGTCGGAATGTTTATGAAAAGCAATCAGCCACAACTATGAAGCAAATATATAGATGAAATAGCCCTTTCTCAGATAAAATGTTTATTTGCCAATGCCATTCATTGTGTGAGCGAGCCTTGATTTGAAAAAGGTCTGACTGACCCTTGATTTGAAAGAAGTCTGACTGGAGGATGGGTAAAAAGTCTGTAGCTAATATGTGCGTTGAACATGACAGACAACCTACTTGAGTAGCTTTGCTGCAGATTCCATCAAGCTGTATGGTCGGAGGTTTTTTCCCTTTTTCTCTTTCAAATGTGTCTTTAACATAGGTGTTGTGACCATGACATTCCTAAATTGTGTGTCCGACTTCCTAGACATACGTTTTGTTCTGCAACAATTGAGTTATTTAGTGTACAATGTTATCTTGGGCTTCAAATGACAGGAATGTGCATGCACTTTGATTGAGTAATTCCAATGTCTTGTCTCCGTGGTTTCTGTGGGGAATATGACACTTCTCGTATTTGTGGGTATATGACTCGTCAGAACTGTCGGCTAATATCGAAATGAGCTAAAATTCAAGGAGGTATATGAATAATTATTTGTACTTTTAAATTATTGTAAGTTTAAATATCCTTTCCTTTAAACCATGAGGTATATTCTTTTATCCAATATTCTATTTTCGGAATACAATCACTTTATTCATCAATGGGATTGACTATGACGCAAATATATACTTCCAATTTTTTTTTAAAGTTTTACTTTAATATATTATAATTTTTATGCTCAATGTTTCAATTTGAGGTTTCAAAATTTACATCAGAGAAATAAAATGGATATAACAAGACATTGGATGTGTTTTAGTCAACTTTTCATCAATTATAAATTTCACCCGAGGATTTCTACAATTTGATGTTAAAATTATTTAGTACTATTCATTTTCTATAAAAATATTAAATAATTTATATTTTTCAATTGAATTAATTTTGACATAGACAAGCAACGACTTGTTGCTTTGTGATAGATTTCACCACCATTTTATTTGAAAAGACTTCGATTTGTCACGTGATTAACAAAGTAGTTTCCTCTTTAATAATTTTATCGCTTTGAATGTAGACTTCTCGTAACACTATCATTACTCATTTGGGTTATTTATTCTGTACATAAATTCATACTGAACATAGATTATCGATTAGGGATAGATTTTTTTTACTATTATAATATTACATCTATTATCAAAATTTTTTTACTAGAATTAGTGACTTGAAAGTTATAGTACCGCCTAAATTTTTAGGCACATAGCAAGCGATTTTTACCCTCATATTTTTAGAGTAACCGAAGCACATTTAAGTGGGGGGAATATGACCATTACTTCTTTATATTTTTTACCAATTAATTAAATCACTTCTTAATTTTAAAAAATTATTCGTTACGTCCTGTCGTTTGATTGACTGACGAAAACTTATTGAATTTACTAAAATACTTTCAACTTTTAACTTTACAAATAAAGTAAATCCTAATTTATAAAATATAGGTCCCACTAGTAGCCATTTAAAAATAAAATATGAATTTTAAATAAAATAATATTTTAATAATATTAAATTATACTTATTATAAATTGACATAAATAGTCCTCAAAAAATTAAAAAATCAAGTTCTCAAAATATTTTTATTTAAATTAATTAAATTCATTAAATTACCTATTTATCCTTAAAATATTAATTTTTTCGTCAGTCAACCAAACGGTAGGACGTAACGAGTAAATTTTTGAAATTAAAGGATGATTTAATTAATTGGCCAAAAATATAGGGGGGCAATGATCATATTCCCTTTGAGTGGGAATTCCCATATTTGTAGAAAGAGTCTTGCATCATTAGCAGAACACGAAGACATTCCTTCCACTTCTTACCATCTAGGCAAAACCTATATGGTAATTAGGATTAAATTATAATCACTTTCAACGTAGATTTTTTAGCAGTGTTATAAATTCTATTCATCTAAAACTCGTACACTCTACTTAAATTTTTTAATAATATCACAGTTATACTAGTTTAAAATTTAGTGAGCGATCAATTAAGGGTAAAGTCTTTTTTAATCTTAAAATTTTAATTTAATATTCTTATTAATCTTTAATAATTAAATAAATATAGTGCATTTTTTTTAAATTTTAAAGATTTATTTGTTATTTTTATTAGAAATAGGGATATTATCAAATTCCTCCCCTGAAGTTTTGGTTTCTATCACTTAGATAGAAAGTTTGGGTAATCTATCAGAAACCTCCCCTTGACCGTTTGTAAACGGTCCAAAAACCTTGCAATTACGTACTTACCCTTCATGACTTAGATTTATTTTTTATACTATCAGAAAATAATCATTTGGTCTAAAAGATGATCTCATATTTGTCCTAATTTGTTGTGTAACATAATAAATTGACAATATTGAGAAAATGACCGTTATATTCTTTGTAAATGGTTTAAATTGAATGATAATTCTTCCAAATAGTTTCATGTTTTGAAGTAGAGTGAAGTTGAATATTATAACCGTTGGCTTCCAACGGTTATAATTTTTTTTTTCTCCAGTATTTATATTGCACCATAAAACTGAAAATGGACAAGTGATATAGCCTTTCATGAGCTGCCAAAATGCATACAAAATACAAGTAACTCTTTCCTAGTGATAGCCTTCAATCTCTTTTTTTTAACACTACTTTTATAGTCAATTGTAATGCCCAACACAATAGTCTACTCCAGCCAAAAGCTTGTTTCACAGTAAGACTGCATTGCACTCATATGGCTTCAAACACTTCAAACACAAGCCACATTTCAAGAAACTATACAGCCAAGCAATGGAAAAAGCATATGAATGGAACTCTCATTAAGTTTGAGAATAGATATTGTCATTGCAATAAGAAATGTGTTGTCTGCATTAGCGAGTCTCAAGACAATCCAAACAAATTGTATTACTGTTGCAAATATGATGAATGCAATTATTTCAAGTTTTGGATGCCAAACGATTCAGATTTTCAAGGTGGGTTATACCTCTATGAAGAGCAAGGTGATAACACTCAATTGAAAGAAGTGTTGAAGAATTTGATATGCATCCAACAACAAATCAATGAGGTAAGAGCAGAGCTAAGGAAAAGAACATTTAAGAATGGGGTAGGATTACGGGCCAAGATGTTTGAAGTATTGCACTATGTAACAATATTGTTATGTTGCTACACTCTGTTAGTTAATGCTAAAGACTAGATCTGGAAATTTGTGTTTATTATCAACCATAATGCATATCAACTATATTTCTAACCGCAAAAATGACAGTAATAAATAAAAAGTCTATTCATATTAGCAATGTTCAGAAATAATACAAATGACAGTTGAATAATGTAATGAGAATGCGTATAAAACAAATGACAGTTGCTAAAAAACAAAATGGAAGTACCATCACCTTTAGTTGAACTTAGAAGCAATATATATATATATATATATATATATATATATATATATATATATATGCATAACATGAAAAAATCAATACATACACACCATTATTAGTAATATCCATGATTTGTTTGATTAAAATGCATGTAAAACAAATAAAGAATTGAAGGCCACCCAAATGTTGTTTCCAAGAATTCAAACATCAGTAATATCAAGTTTTTTTTCAACAAATATACTCCCAAAGCAAAAACACAGGTCATTAGATTGCTATCAAGACAAAAATTTCAGCTTTTCTATTTAACTTAACATTGGCAAGTGTATGTACAAAAAAGAGAAAAGGCCAGAAGGTTGGTCTTTTCATGGATAAGTCTTTTCATGAATAACCCTTAATTAACATCAACATGGTAGATAAAAGGAACCAAAATCAAAATAAGTAAATAATACATGGTCAGAAAGTGTATACAAAATTAGAGATGATGCTACATCTGTGACCTGGTGATAATAGATGGAATTTCATCTCCAAACTTTTTGTTGTTGATCCATAGTTGTAGATATGAAATAAGTTGAAATGCTAGCAAACTTGGTATGTGCTTCAACATCATTCATTAACAGGGGCTGTATTCATGTACATAAGAAATAAAAACTTAAAACAATCAGCAGTTCAGTGTGTGAGGAGTGGTAGACAAGCATTCATAAAAGTGTTGTGAATCTGACCTGGTATCATGTCAGAACAGCTGAGGTAAATGCACCAACCACTTGCTTTTCCTGAGGTAAATGCACACAAAGAGTATTGAATAAGTTAATGGAAAATTTTATAACATAAAATACCCTATGCAATCCTTTTTTTTTTTTTTTGTACCTTTGCTAATTTGGTCTTCTTCTTAGCATTTCTCTTCTTCTTACAAGTCCTCTTATTATGGCCCCATTGACTACAAAGAGTACATCTAACAGAGCAAGATCTTTTCATTTTTGGATCTTCATCAGCCTCTCTGATTCTACTTTTCTTGGGTCTGCCTGGTTGTTTCTTCACTTCAGAAGGCTCCAATTCATTTACAATCACAAGTGGCCACCTATTCTCGGATGGGATAGGATTGATCTGGTATTTATATGTTCTCTTGTAAGCATCTTTGGTAAGAAGATAATGTACATAACTCTCAACATTAGCCCGAATTGTATCAATACAACATACAGCATGTACACAGGGGAGGCCTGAGATCTGCCAATCCCCACAATCACAGGTTTTTGCATTTAGATCCACAATGTTACTCTCTTTATTGTCTACAAGGACCTCATACAAATCACCTTCTCCAAAAATAACTTTCATCTCCCTTGCTTTCTCCCTTAGTTTAACAATTCTTTTCTTTACAATTGGAGGCAAAGTGTCACCCCATTTTTTGGCCTTTTCGTACCTGTTTCGAAAAAAATGATCAAAATATAATTGTCAATGTTAGATTATACATTCTCAGCAAATGTGTTAAGTGACAGTTTGACATTATTTGATCAAAATAAAACATTCATTAACAAAAAACCTAGAAAAATAAAAGAAATAAGATAACATAGAGTATCAAAGAAGCAAAAATAGTTGAAAAGATAAATCTGACCTATCATGAATTAGTTTCATGGTTTTTCTCCATATCTCTTCCAACATCTTGTGCACAGGTAATCCTCTTAATGGATTGATCCATGCATTAAAGGTCTCAGTCATGTTGTTAGTCACATGAGCAGTCTTTGTTCTTGTAGAGAATTGATGTTTGCACCAATTAGCTAAAGGAATATCAGTGAGCCATTTATGGGCTGCTGTACTGATTTCCTTAATCTTGTCTAAATTGCTTATACAATCCACATTGCTGCCACTTCTTGCTGCTGCCCAAAATAAGTTTTTCAATATTGCACCCGGGAACTTGATTCGAAAATTAGCATAAATGTGACGGCAACAATATCTCTTATCTGCATGTGGAAAGTATTGATCTAATGC
This sequence comes from Melia azedarach, assembly GCA_028052125.1. Taxonomy (NCBI): domain Eukaryota; kingdom Viridiplantae; phylum Streptophyta; class Magnoliopsida; order Sapindales; family Meliaceae; genus Melia; species Melia azedarach. Next base: position 17,162,156 of record CM051399.1, on the reverse strand, counting down.
TATGAGAACCCCTTTCTGCCTGTCTGTCATAAAACACAGATTAGATCCGCCACAAACACCAAACTGTTCATATAATTTTTCTAGAAAATAGCCCCACAAATATTGATTCTCATTTTCCACTATTGCCACAGCCAGAGGATACACCCCATAGTTACTGTCTATTGTCACAGCAGCAAGTAGCACTCCTTTATATGTGCCTCTAAGATGGCAACCATCAAGGCCAATGAAAGGCCTACATCCATCGAAGAAACCCCTTCTTTGTGAATCGAAGCTTAGAAAAAATCTCTTAAATGTTGGATTGCTATTTCCAAGTTTCCATTCATATTGCAAATGAACTGTTGAATCTGGATTTGTTTGATTAACTGCAGCACCATATCTATCAAGCTTAGTATATGAGGCTTTATGGTCAGCACCAAGGAGTTCTAATGCCTTTTGTCTAGCCCTGTATAATTTTAGAGGTTGGCATGTAACTTTATACTTTCTGAGCAATTCTGATGCAATAACCTTGATATCAACATTAGGATTTGCCCGAAATAGATGTAGAAATTGAGCTGCTATCCATGTCGAGTTTGCTTCCCAATTGTCACAGATCCTACTACAACTATGAATTGGATTGAAAGTCTTAATCTGAAAAGACAACTTATCCCATGATGGACTAGCATGGATCCTCCACTCGCAATCATCACCAGCACATTTACATGTCACTCGGGTCTTCTCATTTTTAATTCTCTTCAACCTAAATCCATGTTTGATTGCAAAAACCTTTAGCACAGCTCTAAAATCATACACAGTATAGAAAGTATGGCCTTGCTTCAATTCCATGTTGCCTTTGTCATCTAAGCAGAACTCAAAGCCTCCACTGTTTCTATCATATCTTACTGTTGGGGGATCATCTGTATTGTCATCTTCAGCAATATCACTATCATTTCCACTTTCGTAATCATTCATTCTTTCATTACTATCATCATCACCTTCATTGGGTAGGTCCTCTTCTGAATCTGAAGCATACTGTCCACTATAGTCTTCAGGAGTGTATACATCTTCTGCTTGTGGGGTCAGATGAGGAATGAGAACCTCTAGTTGCTGCATTGTTGGTGATTCATTCTCATCAGTTGTAGCCCTTGGCAAGCACCTTTGCAGAGGCACATGCTCAGGTAAAGTGGTAGCTTGTTCAGATGTGGGAAGACTGGAACCTTGCTCCAACAGTACAATTAGATATGTATATTCTCTCTGTTGATGTTCTTTGAATGCAGCAGATAGATCACCATTACATGTCAGGTGCAGCTTTTCCTTTGACCATGGGTATTCTACATCCAAAGCCACACACTCCCACTCACAAATTGGGATATGGTTGCATGCAAGCTTTACATCTTCCAACAACATACTAAGTGTGTAGTCTTCAGGGTTAACTCTACCAACATCTACCACTTGTCCTTCAATAATGCACGATATATCAAATCTGCATAAGTTGTTAGAGTATGGTCCAGTGGAACAATAACACAAATCAACTAACAATAAATCATTTCAAGTTCTTCTGACACATATTATGCACATGAAACACCACCACACAGCAGCAAAATACAATCAACAACAGATTACAATATACTAAGTGTGAAAAAAAGTCAACATATAATTCATACATAGTAGTAATGGTACGTGGCGTTGTAATCCAAAGTTATCCCTATTCCTGGACCCCAGGAAGTACGGTCAAGTCATGGTTTCCAGCCGATATACCATTACCACGCAGATTATGCATCTCAAACATTGCCACACAGTAACAAAATACAATCACCAGCAGATTACAATATACTAAGTGTGAAAAAGAGTCAACATATAATTCATACATAGTAGTAATGGTACGTGGCGTTGTAATCCAAAGTTATCCCTATTCCTGGACCCCAGGAAGTACGGTCAAGTCATGGTTTCCAGCTGATATACCATTACCACGCAGATTATGCATCTCAAACATTACCACACAGTAGCAAAATATCATCAGCAACAGATTACATAATATAGATTGAATAACATCGAATTTTAAATTAGTTCAATCATGCATTCGTTAATCCTAAAAAATCCAAATTTGTACACATTCGACCACCATCACCATATCGAAACCAACCAACACCAAGGGAAACCAAAACCCAAACAAAGAATTACACCCATTTACTAAAGAGAATCAATTTTGGAATTAGTTCATTCGTGCATGCATTAATTTGAAAAAAACCCAAATCTGTGTACATCCAACCACTAGCAATAAATCGAAAACAGCCAACAATAAGGGACATTGAAACCCAATATTACATAACACAGATCAAATAAAATCGATTTTCGAATCAAACTATTCCTATATGCACTGAATCAAACAAACACCAGAAGTGTGCACATACCTGATGGTCATTGAGATTGACTATTGCATGTACGTAATATAGTAGTTTCCCCAAATTTAACCTCCAAACAAATGAAAATCACACTCACCGAATAGAATACTAAGGAAACTCGAAATGGGTTTCGGGACTCTTTATATACACGGCCAACGATCCATCGAAATGGCGCCAAATCTTCCCTCCTAATCTTCTTGTCGGCATCCATTTTCCAAGATTAACCCAATTTCAGGCTAGATTTGTAGGTAATCGTAGGTTTGCAGAGAGAGTTTGGCAAGAAATGAGAAGAAAAAAATCAGGGTTTCACTATTTTGCATATGACTCGACGATTTGTATTCTGCAGAGTGTAAATCAATTGTCTAATCATTTGTATTTTACTTATTTGCCCTTCAACAAAACGGTCAACTCACCGTTTACAAACGGTCAAGGGGAGGTTTCTGATAGATTACCCAAACTTTCTATCTAAGTGATATAAACCAAAACTTCAGGGGAGGAATTTGATAATATCCCATTAGAAATATAATAATTATTTTTTAATAAATTGAAAATTTTAAAGATATTTTTGAAATTGTTGACATTAATAAAAATATTAAACCAAACTTTTAAGGTTAAAAAGATTTTTACTCATCAATTAATTATAAGTGTGGATAGAAAATAAAGGGTAATTAAAATTTTTAATGAAGCAATTATGTGCATCTAAAATTTAGTAAATGGTTCATTGTAAGTATCAATAGAAAATATAGGAATACTTTTCTTATTTTCATCCCGTTCGTAGAGTTTGTGATAATTTAAACCTTAAACTTAAATAACAAACAACATACTACTTTTATCACTACACCATATATCATTTTATATTAATTTATGAAATGGACACACATATATATGATGAAGAATATGGTTTATCTTCTTAAGTTTTAAAATAAAAACATAATCAATCTCATTTATTTGAAAATTTTAAGTAATTAGCAATGGTCTATAATAAAGATTATGATTATTAGTTGTGAAATTGAGATACAATAATCTTATCTAAATTTTGCAATATTTAGTTTGCAGAGGTAATATTAAATTTCTTATTTTTAAATTGACAAGTTATTTTTAAATTTCGTTTCGTTGTGTAAATTTATATCTTTAAATTACTGCAGTGTAATATTTCAATGAATGCTACATCATGACGAGCTACAACTAAGACAAAAGTTCTAAGTTCAAAAAATCCGTATAATAATATATTTTGACATCCCCATTGATTTCTTGACCAGAAAACCCATTGATTTGACTTTCTAGATGTGAATTTAAAAGACCATTCCTAAAATCTTTTCTTCTCTCTTTTTCGTATGTTTTGACAGAAACAGAAGTTTAGTTTCCGTCTAGGACACGTTTAAAACCAGCCGCGTATCACATTATCCTTTGATTTTCCTTAATTTTTTTTTTAAAAAAAGAAAAGTAAGTGACTTCATTGCTGGCGTGGAGCGCGATGAGAAGAGAAAATTGCTTTTGCTGTAATTCTGTAGCTGTAGGTTGAGGTCCGTTAGGTTAGGTGCGCAATTTTAAAGCTTCTTTGCTTTTTTAAAAAAATTAAATATTACGTTAAATATTATTTCTATTTTTAAAAGTTTTCTGGAAGGGAGGCTTAAAGCATAGGTAAGGAAGGGATTCACCAGCAAGCAAAGCAACCGAACCACCTTCTGTTTCCAACGTCAGCTCGTCGGCAGCGTCTCCGACGGCCACGGCCAACTGAGAGGTAGATTTAGCAACTACCTTTTTTTTTTTTTTTCTATCTATTATACACCAGTGATTTTATTGTTTCTTTTGAAACTAAATTCATAAGTCATCAGTAAAATGCTTTACCAAACTTCTGAGCTCTTGAAATTTCTCATCCTTTTTCCCCCTTTCAGTGCTAATGAACTGATCCTTAGTTACAGTGTTTGTATAGGATGAATTGGGAAAAAAGAAGTTGATTTTGTTTATTAAAATTAAATATATTGGCAACCCTTTTGAGCTTAGCCTATAAACCACACAAAAGTTATCTCTTTTAGCATATTCACTAAACGTTGATCCCTCGCTATGATATATGACGGATGTATTCTTGTCGGACGCGAAAATCTTCTAAGTTATCAAAGCATAAGGAAGTTTATCCCAACTTAAATTTTCATTTTTTGTGCTGTTGATTGAACCTTGTTCTTTATTTTAGCCTTTTTGAGGTTCTTGTTGATTCGGTGAACCATTATCAGATGTTTTTTCAGTGGGATTTTGAAGCTGATGGTGCTATCTCGGTTTGGAAGAGCTAGGGTTTTGCCTTTAAAAGATTCTCGCCTCTCTCTTTTTTTTTTTTCCTAATAAAACTATTGTCATATCATACTTTTTGTTCATAACCTTTATGATATCGAACTTAGGATTGGCGAATATCAAAATTTTGATTTGTTGATTTTACAGTGGCTTTTACATGCGATGTTGAGATATTTTCTTGGTGTATTCTCGATGATTATGCTTGTGGCATTTTATGTTGTATTTTTGCTTCATACAGCAGTGTTCTGTTTTCTTGATTCAGATGCAAAATTCATCCGAGGAATCTGGGCAGCACAGTGAGAACTCTGTACATCATGTTAAGGAAGACAGTGAATATGTTAGGCTGGTTATATCCGATGAACCAAGGGCAGCTGAAGCTGATATCTTACAATCTCAACAAGATACAAGGAGTAAATCTTTCTTCCGCTGGATCAAAGCCTTGGCACTATTCATTCTTATCCTTGCAGTGATTCTCATTTTCATAAAATGGGGAGTCCCTTTCCTTTTTGAGAAGGTAACCTCCTATGCTTATGTTTTGCTCTTTCTCTTACTGTTACTTCATCTTTTTTCTTTAAAAAAAAAAAATTGCCTGTCATTCTTGATGTGATCATTAATCGTAACTCCTTATTTGTAGATTACTTTCTTTATCTATTGGATGTGGATTGTATGAGATTTTAGCTCAAAACTTTTATCCAGTGAGTTCAACGTGTACGCTATTTCTTTCCACCTTAATTTATATCATTAGAAATGATCAGGAGTACTATTGAAAAAAAATACAGACAATGGAATTAACAATGCCTGTCCCAGATAAATGATCAGCAGTGTTCAGTAAGCCTGTTAGAATAAAATTAAATTTATTTAGTTTTACTAGATTTAGATATATTAAGTATATTTCTAGTTCAAGCAGTATTAACTTTTTTCTTGTTTGTTTAGCATTTCTAGTTTATGTTGGTTTAATATTTTAACCTATGTAGAAGCATGTCCACGTGCTTAGTTGATTAATTCAGGTGAGATTCAATACAATATTTCATTTTCTTTTGACAAACCTTGATAACTATTTGATGTCAAATTGTTATCATTGCTAAACCTCTTTTTTCTTCCCAATAGGTAGAACATTATCCGAAAACACAGAAAATTGATGGGTTTCAGGGTTGTTGTGGTCTAGGGATGTCATGTATAATGGAAGTCTTCTCATGTGGAAACATCTCTAAGATTACCAATGCACTTGAAATGAATTATTTTGTGGGAAATATGATGTGAACTTCTCAATGAATTGAAGTTGAAAAGAAGAAATGGTTTCAAATAAAATTCTGAGAAATAAAATAGTGGGCTCATTTTTCTTTTCTGGCAATTTGTAAATTTGTCTAATTCCTATTCTAATTTTCATGTAGTTTTTCAAATTCCCTGCGAGTTTATGGTTTGTCAAACATAGCATGTCACTTTCTGAGTAAAGTATCTTTCCCTGTATGCTTGATATTAGCTTAATGTTGATGCTGAAACTCTACCCATTTATTGTAGGTTCTTATCCCAATCATGCAATGGGAAGCAACTGCCTTTGGTCGTCCTGTTCTAGCCATTGTGCTTATTGCCTCTTTGGCCTTGTTTCCTGTTTTCTTAATACCTTCTGGTCCTTCCATGTGGTTGGCTGGTATGATTTTTGGTTACGGTCTGGGGTTTGTTATCATTATGGTTGGTACAACAATTGGAATGGTCCTTCCGTATTTGATTGGACTACTGTTCCGTGACCACATCCACGTAAGTTTTTGATGTCTTTAAGGATGAATTTTAGTCCATGTCTGTGACCTGAGTATTGCTGTGCCTTTGGTTGAATTTGCAGCAATGGTTAAAAAGATGGCCCCAGAAAGCAGCCATGCTTAGACTTGCAGGGGAAGGAAGCTGGTTCCATCAATTCCGCATTGTTGCTATCTTCAGGGTTTCCCCATTTCCATACACAATTTTCAACTATGCAATTGTTGTGACCAGTATGAGATTTTGGCCCTATTTATGTGGGTCAATTGCTGGAATGGTGCCGGAAGCTTTCATTTACATCTATAGGTCTGCTCTATCAATCACCTTTTTAAAAGAATTTTATCCCAAAATTTTTCCTTCATTTCATTTGTGAATAAGTTGTATCCATTCTGCTTTACTCTTGGTGCAGTGGTCGATTAATAAGGACGCTGGCAGATGTGAAGTACGGAAACTATCACTTGACTACTGTAGAAATTGTATACAACATTATTTCCTTCATTATTGCAGTTGTTACCACGATTGCTTTTACTGTTTACGCAAAAAGAGCTTTGAAGGAGCTTGAAAGAGGAGAGACCAATGGAGAAGAAACCTCTGCTTCAAACCATAGCAGTTTTGAGATGAATAAGCTCCCACTTGAAACCAAAAGACCCAACACCTGAGTTCCTCTTTTCCTTTTGTAGCCCGAGCACTTGACAGAATATATTAGTATCTGTAAAAAGTTAGGTATGCTAAAAAGGGGTCTTTAAATCCCTCCATGTTTGTCTGTAATATTTTATTAATTTTTTCTTGTGGTTTTAGGTCTGATCAATGTAACTGCAAAAATAGAATACAGAAAAGAAAAAAAGAAAGGATCACTGATGTTGTATGTGCTGTGAGCAAGTAGTTTCTATGCTTAATATTTGCTCCGCATATGAATGCAACACATTGTCATGGTATTAGTAATTACATAATATTGTTCACGGAAACAGACAAAAGCATCTAAAATGGAATTTGATGCCTCGGTGATTGAAAATTTAAGGAGACACGAAGCTATGAAGTTGAACCTTGAATTACAATTTTGAATTTGAACGCTTAACATGATGCATGAAATCTTACTGTTTGCTCGATGCACAGACAACAGCAAAACATTTTGTCGCTATGTGTGGAGCGAGTAATTCCTTGCTGATTAGAAGAAACTTCTAAGGTACAAAAGGGAGCTCGGTGATTGATATAGTTGCTTCTTGAATGGGAAGCATTTCTTGAGCAACAGTGTGGTAGTTGTCCTGGGCCATTTTATTCATTATTTGCGTGCCTCTGCCAGCTGCAATTGACTCCTGCCTCCTGCTTAATTCCGCTCTACTCTTTGAACTTTCAACCCAGTCATCAACGTATAAATGTATATTATCTTGAAAAATTCCTCTCTTTAAATTGCCACCCATAAGAGTCACAAGAGCGTATAGAGGCAATGTGCTGTAACTGCAGAGAACTTGAATAATTATGCTGCATAACAGCAAGCATATAAGCAAGAAATGCAGTGAGAATATCAGCGAAAAAGGCTGGCGTGCTACTATGAAGGAGAATGTCATTAGTATGTGATTTACCCTATAATAAGTCTTGGGATGATGTAGCCAAGTTTTTCCATGATGCAAGATCGGAATCCATACGTGCACTGCAATTTGTAAATTGAACAACTTGAGTGCATCGAATCAAATGCACATAGAAAACTCATTGGTGAAGAGGGTAATATAAACGCTCACAGACCCAGATCCAGATGAAGAAAGCAATTTCAAATGAGTTCTGGAATAAAATGAAGTGAATCAAGTTAAGGACAATGGCAGGACGCTGAAACCAAAAGTATTCATCAGAAGGTTTCACGCGTCCTGCTTCTTGCCCCTCTGCTTTCCTTTGATGATCAACGTCTTGAGCCAACCGGGTGATTATGTGTTCCAACTTAGCACCCACAAGAAGTAGAAGCTGTAACTCCATCCAAGTAAAAAATGTTAGGTTTACTCCTTCCTTCCTCATTAAAAAGACCATGATGGAATGGAGCATATTCACTTACAAGTAACGGTAAAAAGGCTAACCAAAAGTAAGTGTGCCATCCTGCATTTGCACACAATTTTTATAAGTTCTATAACTATGAAATCAGCGCTGCATTTAGATAAAAAAAGTAAATTACCTTCAATATTCAGCAGCAAGAAGATCACGACAAATAGCCACAGGTACCAGCTATCATTTGATATTAGTCGATAAATTAACCATGAAAGAGGTCATTTGAATGTTCAAAGGACGTTCAATAATTTCCATGTTTCGAAAGGTTACCTTATGCCAACAACTTTTTTGAAATCATATTCAAGCGTCCGCATCATGTACTTATGGAAATTGAAATTCTTGTATCTAGGGGCATGAGTCTGCTTGAAAAATATAACTCGAATTACGTACAACAGCAGTAACACAGCAAATCATTTCAAAGCTAGAGATGATTTCCGAAGAACTTAACCATGATAAATCCTTGTCGAAGTGCTATGTAGTCTGACTTGGTGACAGATCCATAAAACTGTTTGAAGAATGCTATCTGCAAATAAAAAATTATGGCCTTATTCCTTAATTCAGCCTAATGACGCGGGTGTAGAAATTAAGGATAAATATAAACAGGAATACAGATTTTCTACATAGATAAAATTAAAACTCACCAGCCAACTTACAACAGCTGCCTTTCTCCAATATCCAATTGCTCGTTTATATAAAAACAGAAAGTGATGGTGTGTAGTAGTTTCCGTGGTTGGAGCTGCACAACAAAGTTATTTCGTATATAGAAAGCTATTAAATCTACTCAATATAAATTGATCAATATGTTTTGGACATTTAGGTTCATGTTACCTGTTTCTGATTGTTGTTTACGCTTAACTGAATCCTCCCAATGCCTCCATTGGCTTATCTGCATAAAGGAGAAACTACATCATAGTTCTGAGAGTCAAAACTGACTGATATTGGCTCCTTCATCCATTCGCAACAAGCAATGAATATGTCAAACCAGTTTATCTCAAAGTTTTAAGAGATTAGAAAAACACTGCATATATTACCTTCACACCTGCAAGAACCATTGTAGTGGCACAGAAGATCACATGTGTGACCGCTAATACAAATATGAAAATGTGCAGCTGATGTAAGGCTTCCAGTGATAACAGTGGAACCTTCCCCTGAGTAAGGAAAAAGAAAGACAAATTGAGACTGGTAGAAAAGAATTTTAGTTGAATGGAAATTACACCTGTGCAACTTTGCATCTCTATGCATCGTTATTTTCTTTTCTTAGCCATGTTTATCAAAAGTAAACAAAAATACAAATACTTAACCCTCCCTTATATTGACATGCTAAAAAGCAAATTATGCTTGATGCCAATATATGACTATGTCCTTCCTAGAGACGACGCATTTGCATACCTTCTTTGCACAATGTTCAGTGCTAGTATCTTCAGATAACAGGTGGCGTCGAATGTTTATAGTTCCAAGAGAAAATTTTTCATGTGAGGCAGTGTCTTTCGAGCAAGGAAGCATGTGAGATGCAAGGTAAGTTGAAATACACATGTGGCTTATCACACCTTGAAAAACGGTTAATAGAAGAGAAATGAACCCAAGAAGCATCAATTCTGTTTAAACCATTAGCAACCCATTGATTAGAATTAAATCATGCAATAAAATTGTTTACCAGAAAAAAAGTTTAAAAAGGAAATAAATCAGCAAACCCTCTTTTAATTTTTGCAAGGCTTCGAAAAGTGCTTGTTGTCCCTTTCGCTTCAGAAACTGAATTATCAAATCAAAAATCAAAACATTCACTCAGGAAGCTACCATCATAAGATAGTACTGAACATCTATTTTAGATGTAAGATATGCATATGGACGTAAGTTTTCAAGATTATCGCATAGATTCTAAGCAACAATCAAGATTTTACAAGTTCCAAGATTTAGCCCGTTCTTTTGGAAAAATTTTCTTGTTTCTTAGTTCAGAAATTATTCAACATAATGTTTGTAGAATTTGAAGTAGCTGATGCAAAACAAAACAACAATTAGATCTTATAGGAGTATTCAAATTTGGCCTTTGTGGTGCACTTCCCAACAGAAGTGTCTTAGCTGCTTTGAATACCTTTCCAAGTTTATGAAGACCACGCTCTGCACAAAGAGATATAACAACGATGACAGAACAGACAACAGCAACCACCCATGTTGGCGTGTGCTCCAGTGAGTTGGACGACAACCCCTCTGCCATATCTTGAGCCAAAATATGATATAAATTGAGAGATAACTGGAAAAAGAATGCAAGTGTGCCTTTTAAGGAATGGCTATGACATTTTGGGAGGCAAAGAATAGCGAAAGATGGAGGAAAAGAACATAATTGACAGCAAATATAAAAGAGAATGAAGTAACGTGCACAAGAATTTACCTAATGACAAAGGAAAAGTACAAAAGTGTCATCCAATGGCAAAGGTAAGAGAGATCACATTTGGAACACTAACCGGTATGAACAAGATATGCAAATCACTATGGGAACAGTTTTGCAGAATATATCGTTTTTCACATGTAAAAAATTAAAAATAATAATTGAAAAAAACGAGTTACACGTAGGAACAAAATGTGAAAAATAGAAGATCTAAAGGGAAAGAATTTTATCCAGCAAGATAGAAACTTTCAGAAATTAACTGGAACTAATTGTTAAACAAGTTCATAATATTTTTCGAGTTCTCTTGTTTTCAAAGAATACACGTTTATATATATCTATTTCACAAATCAAATACAACAAATGGTCAAGCTAGTTAGAGTCGTTGACATGGCACTTGCTCTTTGTGAATTCTTTTCTTTAATCATCTCCACCATGCTTTCTAAGGTGTCGGAGCTGGTGATGGAGTAGGAAATATTGGAGGAATTGCAGAGAAAATGGTTTTCTTGTCAATGCCAGTACTTTTTTCTCCTGACAATGCCACAAGTGCTGCAACTAAACCTGCATTGCCTGCGAGAGTAGGCTCTGTATAATTGTAATTAGTTCGAATATCATGGAAGTGGTCGTGTTTGTCAGGACCAGCAACCATGGCTCCCACGAGTGCATTTGGATTTGGCTTTGAAGAGTCTCTCCACTTCCATCCTCCTTCACAACTATACTTTATCTTGTTCTTTGGGATGGAAGCACCTCTGTGGTGGACTTGTTTAGGGTAATGATCACCAAAACCCACAACATAGCTCATTTTCTGGGAATTTTTTCCTAGGATGTAATCAATCTGCCAAGCACAGAGGGGAAAAATACAGTCATTAGCCACTGTAACGAAACACACTACGAGCAGAACCAAATCCACTAGACTGTTAAAATTAATGCAAGTACTAGGCATACCTGGGTCTCAGCAAATTTACGCAAGACATCTGTTGAAAAGAAATATGGCCCACAAAACCATCCAGGCAAACCAGCAGCTTCAAGATAATCACTGAATAAGTTTGCCAAGAATGCCGCATTGGTGACATATTGTAGAGGCTGGGGCCGTCCATAGTTTAATTGGATCAAGCCTCCTAATAACATTTCATTAAAATTAACCGTCAGATCCTAATATATGACCAATTTATTGACCACAACAAAAATTTGATGGTTTACCTTTGGTTCTATTCCACGTTGCAATAGTTGGAAGGTACGAGCACATAGTTATGCTGGTTTGATTATGAAATACGCTCAACATGTCTTCATATGGATAACCAGGGTTTAAGAACAATCTCAATCGGCTCAAAAGCAGCTAGAATCAAATAGGTTATGTCAGCAGAGAACAGCTAGAATCACATAACAATTTAAGAAGTAGCATGAAGATGGATGAGCTTACTGCAGCACCGGGAAGCTTGTTGTCCCAGCTAAGTACACTATTGTCCATATTTCCATTGAAAAAACCGGCATGTAATGCAATGCCTCGCTGAGTAGCAAATGAAAGATAGGAAGAATTCCCAGTTGCATAGTACAACCAAGCTCCGCTCCAGATAAACTCATCCCAGTAACCAGTTGAATTATAGAAATATCCAGCTTCCACATCACCGGCACTGTATCTGCCTCGATATTTCCTTGAAAACTTAAAGAGCAATCTGGCACCGTGGACGAGTTTCTGTGAGTATGGCTTGTTGTCTTTAAAAACAATTGATGCGGAAGCTAAAGCAGCAGCCATTTCAGCAGCAAGATCTGAGCAACTGCTACATTCTTGAATAGGACGATCATAATCAATGTCCTCAGGACGCATCCAGCAATAATGATCATTGGGAATTCCACTACCATCGGATATCCCTATCCCAACATATAAAAAAAATATGAAAATGATGACTGGATCAGCCAATCTAGTCCATAGAAAGATCTGTCTATATGTAACACATCAATCACTGTTTGACAAAATTTTTTTGTCTGTGGGAAACAACAAAAACTTGGTTAACTTGGCTGCCAACAACTCAACATGACAACGTATTGAAGACAACTAATTGCTAAGGAGATATACGAAATCAAACTTATTAGTCTTCCTTGATAAAATGTCTTAACAACCAGCAGATAAGATGGATATATGGTGTAATACCTGTGAAACGATCCTGGAAATAGACTCAGCAGAATGATCAAAGGTCTTGAGAAGGTAATCAGTACCCCACTTGATAATTCCTTTGACGTGGTCAAGCTCCCCGGCTGCTTCATATTTGGCCCTGTACTCGATCACACTCCAGCTCAACATTGTCATTGCAAAAGATGCTGGGAAATGGAACTTTATAGCATCTCCGGCATCATAATATCCTCCCACAAGATCTTTCCCAATATTGGATGAATCCCATGTCCCATCGTTCAAACAAGAATTACCCCTCCAAGGTACATTATTATTCTTTGGTATGTTCCCAGCTGCAATTTATCAAAACCAAATTCGTAAACTTTTAGTGAAAATGAACAATAGTAAAAGAGATCTAAGGAAAACAAAAAGATTAGATAGCATTACGTACATCGTTGCGCATTGAAGAACATGAGAGCCTTATGTAAAGCAAGCGTGTAATTCCACACCACATTATTATGCTTCGGTAGCTTCCCAGGTGCAACTAATCAATCAATCAGAAACAAAATGGTTAAGTTATAACTAAAAACAGAAGAAAGGGAGATCTAACTATCAAAGCAGAAAGAATGGAGGTTGAGGATAATATTACATCGTTGAGCTTTGAAGAACACACGAGCCTTGTGTAAGGTGTGCCCGTAAATTGAAGCAGTTGCATGCACGTGGTGAAGATTTGGCACTGTTCCCATGACAAGAGTGATGAAACCAGCCGCCAAGGCGGAAAGGAGGAGCATGCCAGCAGTCAAAACCAAGAGCTTGTGGCTGATACTGATACTACCCTGCTCTACGTACTTCTGATCAGTAGGACCAAGGAGAAGACTATGTGAACCCTCATCCAATCTCCCGATGCCATCCATGGCGGATTCAGATTCAATGGCTTCGGTATCCAGTGGTCTTCCCTGCAAATTGCTCACGTGCATGCTCATTTTTATCCGGCTGACACTCTCAGATAGTCGAGATCTCTTTATGTCTCTTGCTTTTTAAGGATGAGAGCAAATGAAGGAAACAATGCATGGCCATGTGCATTTGGATTTGTTATTATTATTATAATTCCGTGTAATTAAGTCTTCTTGACTTGATTGTACCAACCAGTTCCTTGATCAACAAGGCCAGTCTGTCAGCTCCATTAGTCAACTCTGTTGGAAAACATGTTTGTTGGAAAACATGATTGTGTGTAGGGGTGGTAATTTGAGATACAATACGATTATTCAATACGAATTCGGTGTTATTAAATGGATTTTGATATAGAATCTTGATACGAATAATAATCGTGTCGTATTCGTGTCAACACGATTATTATTCGTATCGTATCTGTATTTAATATTCAAGACACGATTATTCGTTTAAGACACGATTAATTAAATTAAATGAATAATAATTGTGTCTTAAATGAATAAACGAATAATCGTGTCTTAAAAGAATAATTGTGTTCTAAACGAATAATCGCATCCTTAAGGAATAATCGTATCCTTAACGAATATATTTTAATAAATTTTAGAAAATATGTAATATAAATTTATTTACTATAAAAAACTCCTAATATAAGCATCTAATTATTAAATATATATTATATTTGATAAAATATATTATTTTTAATATCTTAAAGATCTCAATGATAATTATTAAATTAAACGAATCATGTTCGTGTCTTAAATAAATAATAGGATTTTAAATGAATGATCGTGTCCTAAACGAATAATCGTGTCTAAACGAATCATATCTAAATAAACGAATCGTATTCGGATTTAAAAGAATTGATATGAATAATAAACGAATCGTATTCGTGTCAAACAAATATTAAATGAATCGTGTTCGTATCGGCCCAAATTCAATTCGTTTATCCGAATTGCCACCCCTATTTGTGTGTATCATAACTCTTTTAGGAAAACTGTAAGTTTAAAGCAACTATAGATTTATATTTCTAGAAGTAGGAAATAGTTTTTTTAAGCAATTCCTTTGATTAAGGAATTTGATGTAGGATAGTCAATGGTTCCTTTTATACTTAGGAGTAAGGGTGTGTAATACCTCAAATTTTGTTTTAGTAGGACAAAAATTAAAGTGCAACATTTTCTCAAATTACATCGACTTTAACATTATAAATAAAATAAAAACCTTTAAATACATTGTAAAATCTCAAAGTTTAACAAATATTTATTAAAACTTAAGTCAAGATATAACTTCAATACAAAAAGTTATTTATTATAAATATTAAATATTAAATCTTCAAAACTGTCTAACTCAAAATGTCTATCAAGTTTTTGTACCCACCTTAATCTGTAAAATATTAATGATAAGGGGTGAGTCGCCCATTCGATAAGTAAATTTATACATAAAATTATAAACAAATAGCCCAAAAAATATTTATTTATACATAAACATTAAGTAGAAAATAAAAATATTATAACAAAATAAATCAAACACTTATTCTAATAGAAACATTTAACAATATGTAAGCATGAATATCACATGTAATAAACCAAAACACCATAGAATTTATAACATTTAACAAAATATGCAATAACACATTTAATAATATATTTAGCTCATGTCTAATAGATTTACCAATACCTCGGTGTCTCATTTATAACAATACAATACAATCGTACTCCGAAAATTCGGTCATTAACAACCAATAAGTGCACATACAGTAAACTAGCTAGCTAGTCGGTAACAATAACAGTAACAGTTTGTATAAACAAGAGCTAAATATTAATTACTAAATATGATTTTTCGTGTACAGTAAGTTCAATAACGTTTAATTCTTATATCCAATTTATGCAATACAATACATTCAATGCTTAATAAGAAATAATACAACTAAATATCATTTGTTTTTAAAAAAACTAGTACATGATTAAAATAGATTTTTATAGCTACTTAAGAAAGATAGTTTTAATAAAAAAATAACGAGCATTATGGTTTAATAAATAAACAACTTGAACAAAAATAATTTTCTACAATGTACGCTAAAATATGTATTTAGAAAAATAAATATTAGTATCGTTTAAGAAGCATTAATTGATGAGAAAAGATAAAGCGTTTTTTACTTTTAGTAAACTTATTAACATAAACCAAGTTTATTTTGCTTTAAACCAAGAAAATAATATAAACTAAGAAAATTTATATTTTAGTTTATAAAGACAACCAAACTTAACAAAAATAATGCTTGAAACAATTCTATTTCTTATAATCAAATTCATGCTTACAATTGCATCAATAATTTTAAGCACTTGATTACAATAAATTATGTATTAATTTATTTACCTCAAATCAATAACAAGCCAATATAATCCCTCTATACTCAACAATAAATCACCCTCTTCCTATAACATTATCATTATAAAAAACAAACTTATATTAACATTTTTCTTAAAACAGAATCTTAAAAAGTCTTGATTTTAATAAGTACTACTAACACAACCTATAAAATAACACATAAAAAAATCATACCCGGATTAACTAAACTTCTAAAAACCTTCTTCTAACAAAGCTTGAAAATATGAAGAACTTATAGAGAAAATTTTTAAAGAGTGTCTAGTAAATTTGCAAAGTGAAACCTATGGTATGAAGTGAGATATTATCACCTATTTATAGCCAAGAATTGGCTTTCAAATTCAAAAATTGATAAACTTAAATCCAACTTTCAAAATCAAATGAAATCAATCTATCATAATAATAAATCTAATCCAAAATTTAAATTCAAAATTATTATCCATCTTATTCACTTCAACCAAAATCCTAATTTCAAAATTTAAAAAATAAACTAATCTATCATTTCTTTTTACTATATAAGGACATGGTATTACAAGAACGATCAGTAACTGAATGTGTAAATATTTTGAAAAGTTTATGGCAAGAGATGGACCATTATCAATGTCTTCATATGAAGTGCAGCGAGGATACCGCTTTGCTCAAAATATTTATCAAGAAAGAAAGGATTTTTGAGTTTTTTGCTGGTATGAATATTGAATTTGATCAAGTGTGAGTTCAAGTATTGGGGAAAGAAGAGCTACCATTACTAAATGAGACTATTTCTATAATTCGAGTCGAGGAAGGTAAAAGAGGGGTTATGATTTAACCCCTCAGAACATTGACGGTTCTGCTATGCTTACAAATGGGGCAAACACTCGCGGTGCAAAACTGGACCAGCAAACAAGTAATGAAAACGAGAAGGCTTAATTATCCAAAATGTCAAATGGTAATAGTCGAGACAATCTATGGTGCACTTTCTGTAAAAGACAGAGGTATACAAGAGAGAAGTGCTGGAAATTACATAGGAAGCCTTTTACGTCAAGCAAAGACTAGAGATATAAAGGTGGACAACAAAGAAATCAAATGTAAGCACACATAACAACAACTCATTAAAGAGAAGAAAATGCTCAAGATCAAAGAAAGTTCAATAAATAAGAGATTGAAAAGTTAAGGAATCTACTGGTAATTCTTAAAAAACCCACAGGTATCTGTTCATTGGCGCATTTAGGTAAATTTTCTCTTCACATGGTTTAAATGCCTCAGATAAATCATTGGAAAATTCATGGATTATTGACTCAAGAGCCACAAATCATGTGACACATTCTTTTTACAACTTTAGTACATATGTTCCTTGTCCTAGTAGCAGGAAAATAACTGTGTTAGAGATGTCAAGATTAGTCCCTATTTTATTCTTAAGAATGTTTTTCATGTTCCAAAGTTATCCACTAATCTTGTATCTATAAATAAACTCTCTCATGATATGGATTGTAAAGTAACCTTTTTCTCCACTCACTGTATCTTTAAGACCAGGGTTTGGGGATGATGATTGGATGTGCTAAAGAAAATGACAGATTGTGCTACTTGGAGGCACCTATAAATTCCAATGTTAGCAAAAGTATAATACTTCTATCATTATTCTCAGGGCATTCTTCTACCAATAAAGATAGAATATGACTTCACCATCTCAAACTTTGACACTCTTCCTTTGGAATTCTTAAAGTTATGTTTCCTTCCTTATTCAAAGGGGTAAATAGTGAAAATTTTCATTGTGATGTATGTGAATTTGCAAAAGATAAACGCGCAAGTTTTTCAAGTCTATAATAAAATAAGCTCTATTCCTTTTGCATTCATCCATAGTGATATCTGAGGTCCATCCATTATTCATAATATTTCAAGGGCTAGATAGTTTGTTTCTTTTATTGATGATTGTACTATGGTCACTTGGATATTCTTACTTAAATCCGAATTTGATATGAGTAATGTCATCCTAAACTTTCATAACATGATCAAAAATCAGTTTGGTATTCACATTAAAAGAGTTAGGTCAGACAATGTAAGGGATTATTTCAATCAAATTTTATCACCATACTTCTAACAGGAAGGGATCATTCATGTGTCATCTTATGTTAACACCCTACAACAAAATGGAATGGCAGAAAGGAAATATAGTCACTTGTTTTCCACAACACAAGCATTTCTATTTCAAAAAAATATGCCAAAACATTATTGGGGGGAAACTATTCTTACAGCTATACATCTCATAAACAGATTACCGTCAAGAGTTTTGGGATTTAAAAGCCTTGTGGAGGTACTTTCTAAATTCTATCCTTACGTAACTATCACAAATCATCTTGTTCCAAAAATATTTGGTGGTGTCATTTGTTCACGTCTATAGCCAAAGTAGAGGGAAATTAGATCCAATAGAAGTAAAATGTGTTTTTTTAGGGTATTCTTTAACTCAAAAGGGATATAAATGCTATCACCCACCTACAAGAAATTTTTTTGTCTCTATAGATATTACTTTTGCTGAAAATGAGTCATACTTCACTCAACCTTATCTTCAGGGGGAGACTGTATTTAGGGAAGATAAGGATAGAGATTTTTTCCTTCATGAATTACTTTTGAATTCTCAATCCCAACCTAAGTCTATATCTTCTCAAAACCAGCTTGATCCATCTCAAGAACCATTGACTTTGCCATCTCAATAACCATTAACTTTGTCAAGCCATGTTTCTGAAATTATGTCCTTACCAAGTCTTGTTTCTGAATCTATGACTAAAGGTAATGATACTTTTCTTAACATAAGGTTTTCTCAAGTGTACACAAGGAAGAAAAATCCAATTCTTGGACTAATGCAAGTCCAAGCATCAGACTCTAACACTGGGAATGAGGTAATAGTTCGTAATTCTTTGCCAAATGATATGAATTTGCTTATTACTATTATAAAAGAAACTAAGGAATGTACTAAATACCCATTGTATCCACTTCACATTTTGTGTCTTTTGAAAAATGTCATCATCTCATAAAAGTTTTCTTATGAGCTTAAATACTATGTCTATTCCCACTATATTATCTGAGGCTTTATCCTATGAAAAATGGAAAGATGTTATAAATGTTAAAATGTAAGCTTTGGAGAAAAACAAGACGTAGGAGGTGGTGGATCTACCTAAAGGGAAAATGCCAGTGAGGTGTAAATGGGTGCAAGGTTAGTAGCGAAGGCATATACTCAACTATGATTGGCAGTTACAACAATTTGATATGAAGAATGCCTTCTTGCAGGAGGATCTTGAGGAAGAGATATATATGAAAATTCCACCTGGCTTTGGTGGAAATGTAGCAAGCAATAAAGTGTGCAGGCTTAAAAAGGTGTTGTATAGGTTGAAACAATCACCAAGAGCTTAGTTTGGAAGATTCACTAAAGTAATGTTAGTTACGGGATATAAACAAAGTCTGGGAGATCATACACTTTTTATAAAGCACTCAAATTCAAGAGGAGTTACAGTTCTTCTAGTGTATGTTGATGATATAATAGTGACAGGAATGGTGAAAAGGAAAAGCAGCGTCTGAAACAATGTTTGCCTAAAGAGTTTGAAATAAAAGAGTTAGGAAGATTGAGATATTTCTTAGGAATTGAAGTAATGCACTCGAACCAGGGAATCTTTATATCTCAACAAAAGTATATTCTTGATCTCTTAAAAAATACAGGAAAGTTAGTATGTAAACCTGCAAACACACCAATAGATCCCAATCACAAACTTGGAAAAGCAAAAGAGGATGTTGCTGTTGATAAAGAAATGTATCAAAGATTGGTTGGGAAACTTATCTATTTGTCTCATACAAGACTTGACATTGCTTATGTTGTAAGTGTAATACGTCAGTTCATACATAATCCTAAAAGAGTTCATTTGTAAGCTGCATACAGAGTGTTACACTATTTGAAAGGAACCCTAGGGAAAGGCATTATGTTCAAGAAGAATGCTAGACTTATGCTTGAAGCATACACAGATGCAAACTATGCTGGATCAGTAATAGACAAAAGATCTACCTCTGGATATTGTACTTTCCTAGGTGGAAATCTTGTTACATAGAGGAGCAAGAAACATAATGTAGTGGCTAGGTCAAGTATTGAATTAGAATTTCGAGCAATGGCACGAGGAGTGTGTGAGCTACTGTGGTTAAAGATTATCTTAGAAGATTTGAAGATTAAGTGCGATGGTTCTATGAAACTTTACTGCAACAACAAATTTGCAATCAATATTGCACATAATTCGATGCAACATGACAGAACAAAACACATCGAAGTGGATAGACATTTCATTAAAAAAAAGCTGGATAATGGTTTAGTATGTACACCTTATATATCCACTAGTTCCCAACTTGCAGATGTACTTACTAAGGGTTTGAATAATCTTGCATTTCAAACAATTATTACCAAGTTGGGAATGGATAACATCTATTTACCAGCTTGAGGGAGAGTGTTGGAAAATATATTTGTATGTATCATAACTCTTTTAGGAAAGGGGAGTGTTGGAAAACATGTTTGTGTGTATCATAACTCTTTTAGAAAAGCTGTAAGTTTAAGAAAACTATAGATTTATATTTCTATAAGTAGGAAATTGTTTTTTAAGAAATCCCTTTGAATAAGGGATTTGATGTAGGATAGTTAATGATACCTTTTATACTTAGGAGTAAAGGTGTATATAAGTGTAGCTGTACAGATTTCTAATATAAGAAAATTTCTTCGTTCTTTAATTTTTCTCAAACTCAACCGGAAGTGGCTGAGAAAGAGGAGAGTGTAGCTTCCAAGAAGATGTAAAAGAAAAACAGTAATATTAAAAGAGATACAAATTATGCAAAGACCTGAAAGACAAGAATTTGATCCAACAAGAAGGTAACTGTCAGAGATTAAATGGAATTTATTGTCAAACAATTTCAAATTCTGATGTTTTTAAAGAATACAAGATTGATATCATATCATACATATATACTATCTATATCACAAATTACAAACAAAAAAGTAACATTCCAGGTACACCAAACTCTTAATGCTAGTAAGGTTCCCCAACTAAGCCCCAAAGCTTCACAAACTTTTGCGTGTAGCTTGCTCTGCTCATCCGCAGTACATCTTTGCATAAGCTTTGCCTTCAATGTGATTCATGTTCCCTGAAATACTATCGCAGCAAAATCATCTGACCATAAGTCACACAACATACTAAATGAAAATGGCGTTCCTTATAGTCTCATGGTTTCCAGGGTGCCGGAGGTGGTGGTGGAGTGGGAAACATTGGGGGAACTGCAGAGAAAATGGTGTTCTTGTCAATGCCAGTACTCTTTTCACCTGACAAAGCCACAAGTGCTGCAACTAAACCTGCATTGCCCGCAATAGTTGGTTCTGTGTAATTGTAATTAGTGCGAACATCACGGAAACCATCATGCTTGTCAGGGCCAGCAACCATGGCTCCCACGAGAGTATTTGGGTTTGGCTTTGAAGAGTCTCTATATTTCCATCCGCCTTTACAATTATATCTTATCTTGTTCTTTGGGATAGAAGCACCTCTGTGGTGAACATGTTTAGGGTAATGATTACCAAAACCCACAATATAACTCATTTTCCTAGGATTTTTGCCAAGGATGTAATCAATCTGCCAAAGGCACCCAGAAAATACAGTTATTAGCTGCCATAAGTGAACATAACTTATAAATGTGCTAAATGAATCCAATCTCCAAGACCATCAAAATTAATGAAAACTTACAACATACCTGAGACTTGGCAAATTTACGCAAATCTTCTGTTGTAAAGAAATTGGGCCCACAGTACCATCCAGGTGTATCTGCAGCTTCAAGATAATCACTGAATAAGGTTGCCAAGAAGGCTGCATTGGCAACGTATTGGAGAGGCTGAGGTGAACCATGGTTTAATTGGATTAAGCCTCCTGTCAAAGGTTCCAAAATAGTTAGAGCAGAATCCCAAAAAATAAATTACCATAAATTGACCATGGTAAAAAATGGTTCTCACCTCTAGTTCTATTCCAGCTAGTAAAAGTTGGAAGATACGAGCACATGGTTATACTGGTATGATTGTGAAATGTCCTCAACATTTCTTCATATGGATACCCGGGGCTGAGGAATAATCTCAATCGGCTCAAAAGCAGCTAGAATAAAATAAGTTATATCAGCAACAGACAGCTAAGATACACCAATATAGTTTTAACATTGAACTATCAAGAACTTTACAAGTTCAATATGTTGTGTGTATTATACTGGGTCACTATGTCTAACACTTAACATACTTAAATCACCAAGCAATGAATGAATAGAACTCAAGAACAACTCGCAACTTTTACCTAAATTTATGCAAGTGCAACTACCGTAGTAGTAAATGAATTTACCATGAACTGAGACTTGCTCATTTGAGTTAAAAGATCTCTGATCTATAAGAATGTTGGGGGTTGAGGAGAGGGGGTGTAAGGGCAAGAAATATCTTTCCATTTTATAAGACAGGTCATACCCAATCCCAAAAAGGAGTTAAACAGGTTCAAATTATAATGTAGTGATCTAAATTTGGCCAACTATTTTTTAACTACTTCAAATTATAGGTTGATGGAATTAAAGTCACAGTGAGGACAGCAGGGGAGCACAGTAGTAGATCAAATAGCTAATTAACAAGTTAAGAATAAATAACATGAAGATGGATGAACTTACTGCAGCACCAGCAAGCTTGTTGTCCCAGCTAAGTACGCTGTTGTCTATACTTCCCCAGAAAATACCGGCATGTCTCGCAAGACCTGTAGTAGTAGCTAGCTGAAGATAGGAGGAATTCCCTGTTGCATAGTATAACCAAGCTCCTCCCCAAATAAACTCATCCCAGTAGCTAGTCGAATTATAGAATGTAGCAGCATCTGCACTACCAGCACTGTATCTGCCTCGCTGTTGCCTTGAAAACTGATAGAGGGTTTTCGCACCATGGACAAGTTTCTGTGAGTAAGCCTTGTTGTCTTTGAAAACAATTGAGGCAGCAGCCAAAGAAGCAGCCATTTCAGCAGCAAGATCCGAACAACTGCTACATTCTGTGACAGGTCTTTCATAATCAATGTCCTCAGGACGCATCCAGCAGTAATGATCATTAGGATTTGTACTCCCACCAGATGTATCCCCGACCCCAACCTATTAAAAAGCATGAAAAACCAATACATCAGACTGGCTACTGCATAAAAGATCTGCCCATACATTCTTTCAGACATCTCATGGGTATTATCATTCTTAACAGAAGACAGTTTTTCCTTTGCCTTTTGCTTTTATTTCTATCAGTATTGAAAAGCAATTATATTACACATAATAATATGGAACCTAAGCAGAAAGTATCGATCTTTTTTTGGATAAATTCTATGAAAAGCTAGCAAATGATACCGATAAACTAAATCACAAGCAAAAATAATGTCGAAAAAAGAGTTAAACCTGTGCAACCATCGTGGAGATGGAATCGGCAGAGTGATTGAAGGTCTTGAGAAAGTAATCATTACCCCACTTGATAAGTTCTTTAACATGGTTAAGTTCACCAGCAGCTTCATATTTAGCACTGTACTCAATCACACTCCAGCTCAACATCGTCATGGCAAAAGACGCTGGAAAATGGAACTTGATAGCATCTCCAGCATCATAATATCCCCCAACCAGATCTTTCGTAATACTTGACGAATCCGATTTCCCATCATTCAAGCAAGAATTACCCCTCCAAGACACATTATTATGCTTCGGCAGCTTCCCAGCTGCAGTAAATCAAATATCCAGAAACGAAATTCATTAACTTCTAACGGAAAATTCGAAAAAGAAATGAACTTTATCGTATAGCATTACTTACATCGTTGTGCATTGAAGAACATGAGAGCTTTATGCAAAGCAAGAGTGTAGTTATCAGGCGGACCATGGGAGTGGCGATGACGCGGCACCGTTTTGACGATAAGAGTGATGAAACCGGCCAAGACGGCGGAGAAAAGGAGAGTTCCGACAGTCCAAACGAAGATCTTACGGCTGACGATGATACAGCCCAGATCTACATACTTCTTCTTCTTCTGTTCAGTAGGACCAAGAAGCCAACTTTGTTGGGTTTCATCCAACGGTCTGGACAGGGCTGCCCTGTCGAAATCCTGAAGATTCCTGCTCCGATCATCGTCAGTGGCGGAATCCGCCGCGTTTATCTCAAGTGGGCCACCCCACGGATCTCTTCCATACATACTCATTTTCACCAAATGACGTTAGATCTGGAAAGATTGAAACCTTATTATGGGATTTTCTCTCGACTGTTGATATGAGAGTGAAACAGAGTAAAGGAAAAGGATGAAGAAGAAGAAGAAGAAGAGTGGTGTGATTTGGTGGTAGTAGTCTGTCAATAATGTATTTGCATGTGGGTGGGATTGGATTCTTTTTTAATTATTCTTTAAAAAATAAAAAAGAAAATTAGGTGCTGTTGATGACACTAATCAGTCCACTAATCGACAGGGACGCTCTATCCGTCTACTCTGTTTTACACTCGATAGTCATATTATTACAAAGTAGATTAAAAAAAAACAAAAACTGTTTTCAAAAATAAAATATATTTTCTTCAATATTAAATGAGAGGCTCGGTTTTGCTTTGCTTGTTTTATACTTTCCCGTGAAAGCCCGTTTCAACCAACGTTAGGTATTGCAATCTTGCCTTGTAATATAATCTCATTATTCGTACTAACAACTATCATTTTCTTATTAGTTGGCAATGACAAGAATTTACCTTTGACCAGAGCCACCGACTACTATTTACCACTTCACACACGGTTTTCCTTCCCCTTTTTTCCGAAGCTTCTACCTCAACCAAAACGTTTGCCGACACTTGAAGCCAAATTATTCATTATTACTCTCCTTTTCATATTTTATTTTGTGGTTACACAACTTTACTTGCATATAATAGTATTTTGGTTTGGCATTTATGTAGACATGGCTGGTGCTTGTGCTTTTCTACCCTTTCTTCATCGCGGCCCACTATATTATACTCTATAAAATACCAGACTCACAAAATACACCCATATCTTGACTCATAAGCGTAGCCCACCCTCCTCTCACACCACTGTCGGTGCTAACGTCATCTACAGTGGACAGAATGCCTTTCATTTTGTACCTTCTTTTTTTTTCCGTTTACGAAGAATCCCAATTGAAATTACATCTTGTCAGCTAACTTGTCATTCTCGTTTCATTTGGATTGATTTATACTGCTCACCGACAAATACAATACATTTAGATTTACCATTGGGACATGTCAAATATAAATGGAGCACTAAACAAGTCTGTGACTTGTAACTATTTTAAACCTCAATTGTTAACGTGTGCAGAATTGAAGAATTACATCATTTGGATCGGTGATACAGTCAGAAGATTGGGTAGGAGTATAATATATAGTACAACTTTCCAACATTTTTCTTGCAAATTCCACTTTATGGCTTATTTCTGAAAATCTTGAAAATTGAAAAAGGTTGGAATTGGAATAGAAAAGTTTAGAACGTAGGGTAAGAATTGGGCACACGCATGCACATCCTATAAGCATTGATACGTTAAAAAAAAATTCTTATTATATAATCACCGAGTACATGTATAAATGGGGGAGTTCTTGCTTATGTTTTTATGGTGGCCAATCCAAATCAAAATTAAAACGTTAGGTGAATGCTTCCTCCTCTTCTTAGATTCTGTGTTGCAGCTGGACCACACACAATCACAACATCAAACCGGTCCAATTATCTGATATTGACCCGCCCAAAAGTTTCTGCAGAAAGGAAATGTAGAGACAATGGTACCAAAATTGGTTGCTTATTCAGAATATCTATTCAAACATAAATGTAAGAGAAGATAAATATTAAAGTTGGCCGGATGATGCACTGACTAATTAACAGTAGAATCTTAGATGACTAGTAAGTTTTTAAATGGTGACCAATCAAATTAACATGTTCAATTGCAATGCACACGCCATTTTTCTGTTGATATTCAGTATTTCATTAACAATGAGAAGTTAATCATTCTTTTCAGTGGCATGCATCTCACAACTGAAAATTTGGGACAGAAGCCTCAATTGCTCAGGTCATTCACAAGTTATGAAACATTTAATGAGAAAAAACTAGAATCGTGAATGATGTTGTTGACATGCAGTAAATGATAAATCGACATACGATATACATTACCATAAATTTTCAAACAAGAACAAAAGGTAGGTGTACCTTTGAATTCTGGTCTACGCCCATAGTACATGATTCCAATGCTGGCAAAAGATTCCACCCATAAATCTTTGCCACTGCTTCCTTTTGCAGCATCATATGAAGTTTATTCCCCTCTGCTTCACCTTTCTCCTGGTTGAATGACATCTTCCCCAGTAATTTCCGTGTAACAAGAAGAAAACTCCGAAATATCGAAACACTTACTACCGTGGATGCCATAAATAGAAGCTCGCTGTACCAACACGATATGATGACACAATTTATCCTACAAAATGCCTTGGCCAAATCTTAATTACTAATAAACAGGACAGTGAAACATACCATGACCTAATTTCACCAAGCCCAAGATGCAGAATATGAAAATTATTAAAAAAAAATGATAGCAATAAGAAAAGGCCAAAGAAAACCATACAGTAAGATGCTATTTATATATAATACATTGAAAGTAATATTTGTAAATATACAATCAGATACAGATACACCTTAAAATTATACATCCTTGTCATACACACACATATACAGCTAGTCTAGTACATATGTATCTTAAGCTATTATAGTAAAAGAGAAGATTATAACAGCAGTGGCTACAGATCAAAACTATGGCTGTTGAAATGGAAGATTGGATGATCGCACTCTCTTGTTATGCTGTGTGCTCTGATTTCTTTAGCAACACTTGACTGAAGAGTTGGAGGACCACAAACGAGGACACCAACATCAACAGCGCCCCATTTCTTGGATACAGATTCAAAAATTTCTGCAAAGAAAAAGAACATGGAGTTAATAACTACTACAGACATAAAATCCAGGCACTAGAAGACTAGCAGGACTTTGCGCAAAGCAAAATCCTTTTCTGTATCTCAATTAATTAAACAATAGCATTAGCGGCTATGAATCAATACAAGTTTTGAAGCAGCTAAGGAGAACAATGCCTGACTATTTCTCCGGAAATCAAGGCCAATGAAGAAAGAAAAAAGAAAATTGAAATACTATGTAATTGTCAACAGTTTTATTTTGCCTTTCGGCTATGCAACAGTTGACTTAAAACTGTAAATTAATTAATTCAATAATATCAAAAACTCATTTAAGAAAGACAAATGGACTCATTTGAGAGGTCTAAATTTTTCAGCATTAATACATTATTTCTCTTCTCACTTCCCGTCCTGATATTCCTTCATCATTCTTCACAAAATGATGGCTGACCCACCCAAATTATTCTAGAATCAGGTTAAGGTCTGAAACATGCCCACAAGTAAAGTTTTCTTTTTTATTTCTTTTTCTTTTGTTAGTCCTTGTCTTCTGTATTTTATCATGAGGTTCTATTAGGAAAAATAAAAAAGAGGCGTACCTTTGAAGTCTGGTCTTGTACCATACAGAACAACAGTGGAAGCTCTTGGGATCCTGCTTTCTTAGATCATTGTGTGCCATGGTCTGAACATTCTGTGCTTCGTCAACCTTTATATCATCATTCTTACGTTCCTCTCTAGCACAACATTTTCTTTCCCAAAGATGCCATAAACCGATAACAGTACCACCAAAGATTAAAACACCAGCAACCATGCAAGCTAATAAAAGAAGCCCTTTATACCACCATGAAGATATGTTGGAAGGGTTCAAATATACAATATTCACCAAAGCCACTAAAATTATAAAGCCTATTGTAGATGAGATAACATACAAGCCAGACCATATGTTATGTCCTGTACCAACAAAAACTGACATACTACAACCACTAGGGACAGGGTAGACAGAAGCACTCATGGCCTTGTGAAGTGTACCCTCTTCCTGCATAAAACAACAATGAAGCGGAACAAACTGATCAAGACATTTTAGTAAAATGGATAAAGAAAAATATTGGGGCTATGATAAATACAAAGTATTGAGTAAAACTTAACCTACCAACGGAGGTTCTGTTTCTCGAGTGACATAAATGCAAGTCTCAAGATTTAGATTTTCAGAGAAAAATGGACATCTTGACTCCATGTCAAAATTTGCAAGAAGTGGAAGCTCATTTGATTTTTTGACAGCCCAAACAATCAAAACATTTCTTGGTAGACAAGGCTTTCCTTCCTTAATACGGTGGAGAATATCACTTATGATAGCCAGGAATGGAGAAATTCCAATGCCTCCTGCTACTAAAATTAAGTTCTCATACCTAAATGGGGAAAAAAAAACTCAAGTCAATTAATCAGCAAACTATGATATACCTTTTCCTTTCATGCTAGATGCAAAAATCACAAACAGGAAAATATAAAGTAACTTGGAATCAACATTATAATTACCAAAATGTTTTGAAACAAAAGTAAAAAAAGCCTATGCAGCCTAGACATGGCGATCATCAGTTCGCCTCCAGCATTCAAACAAAGGAAAGAATACATACATCAAATGGTATGGTACTTCATGCCCATATGGTCCCTCGACAGAAGCTGTTATCTTGGCATGGGGTTGTGTGGCGAGCTCTGGTGGTTCTTCCCCTGATATGCTCAATATATTTTCCCTTAACTTTTCTGTCCATTCTCCAAGAACCTTTATGAGGATAGACAAATGATATTTTCCATCTAGTGGACTAGATGACACACTGAAAGGATGCCACTGCAGCCAAGACAATTCACGAACTTGAAGGAAGATGAAACTAAGGGCATTGTATCGTAGATCTGTGTTGATAAAGATGAAAAAGTTAATTATATGTTAACTAAAAATTTCAAAGGAAACAATAAAAGTGCAAACACTTTTAGTTACTTGCAGGTTTGGACAGGACCAATTCCACAGTTCCACATGGAAGGCATGAGGCTGAAAGTACATCCACAGTCCTTCGTGATTGGCAGAAGCGCAGAAACCGATCAAGTATGAAAAGAAATATTCCCCCAGCAGCTATGCTAAAAATGAAATCACCGACATGCAGTGCAAGGAAGACTACAAAGACTACGTACAATTGATGAGTGTAGAAGAACAACTCAAAATAATTCTTTCTCACTGGATGAAGTGATGTCACCCACATCATCAGACCAGCTAAAAGGCTGATAACTCCTGGAAGATTGGCAATACCAATATTTCTCCATTCCATCAGCTAAAATAAAACATAAAAAAATGAGTATTTTTCAGTATCTTTAAATGAATTACTCGCTCTTCTTGCATGGTGAAGGAAGAAAAAGGAGAGCATAGACATAAAATGAAAGACATTAACAGCATTTTGATTGATCATCACTTACTCTACCTTTTCATATCAAGCAATTACTAAATATTTGTGTAATTGTGCATGAAGAAGAAATAATTGTAAGATTTAATAAAAAAGGGAAAAAAAGAAAAAAAAATGTCATGTGATCCTGTAAATATACATATAACTAATTGATGTATAATGACTGATATGTTGGAGAATCCATTGTGGGAATATGCTCATAAAATAAACTATGAGTACATAACAGAACTATACACACAAAAATTCAACTAAAAAAGGTTATGCATTTCAAGACCTTTTGGTCTATAGCAGATCAAATCAAAGCAATCAAGTAATGAAAGAGAAAAGAAACCAGTGTTGTGGTGCAAGATCATCTAAATCAGGCTTCTGACACAGCTACTTTAGCCAACAAAGAGTAGCATATTTGAAGAGACCAACTTTTGTCAAAAGGAACTCCAAATCCAAGATATAAAAATCAAACAACTGGAATCAATTTAGCATATTGTATTTTGATTATGTAGATCTCATAAACTTTTCTAAAAGAATTATTCTTCAGTTTCTCCAACATATCTTGTCATTATCAATAGCAGGAAGAACATTCAAAACCTCGCACTATGTATAAGATTTATATGTCTTCCGGCAAAAAACAGAAGTATGTATTAGATGCTTACTAATGTAATTATGAATATATTATGTTTGAAACACAAACAGATGTAGTCATTAATTTATGTATAGTAGAAAATGAAATAAAAAAAGAATAGAGTTTGAGGACTGACTTCTTGCAGGAGATGACCTTGAATTGCCCAAGCAATTACATAAAATAGGCCATGAAGAGTAAAGAGCAGCATGGTAAGATGACCCAGCCATACATGGTATCTTGTAGCATGCTCAAATGGGATATCTATAAGACGGAGAAGAACAGAACCTCTGGCGACTGGGAGAAACAAGAATGCCATGCAAATTAATCCAATCATACCTAAGCGAAGACCCGTCAGTTCCAACAAGAAAATACTGAAAGTTCAAGTAAATTACAAAAGTTAGTCCGATGATCATCATCCATCAAAAGTAAACTGAACTTGAAGAACTTACTAATTACAAACACCAACACAGTGAAGGATCAAAGTATCTCATCTATTACTTCATTCTATATCACGACAACCCAGAAAACTTTTATGACTAGGCAAGCTAAAGATTAACAAATAAATGAAAGAAAATTAAGAGAAATAGAAAAAGTGAGAAAAGCAACAAAACCTATTATGATCTTTTTTCTAGAAAACTAAATAAGATTGTATATTTTATAACTGAGTTTCTGGCAAAGACATGTACTAACAGACAAAATGCTTCAAAATTGAAATTCTTGACAATTAAATGCATAAAATCAATTATACAAATTCTTACAACAATGAAGACAACTGTTATGCTAAAGATTAATCCACCGGTTAAATATGACAACATTGTGCTTGTAAACAAGACACGATAGAATCTTGAAGGTTTTAAATTATAATCAGATCATATTTGTAGACATGGAGAAACTTGGGAGTCCAAACAAAATCAAGTATTCCTACTAATTTATTTCATTGAGCTGGTTTACACATACCTCCAAATTCAGATTGAACTCTAATCATCCCATAAGTATTTAGAAAACAGAATAGGACACTCTTGCCAATCAGACCAAAAGCAAATAAGCCCTTGCATGCAGTTCAAATACAATTGAAGTAGGAGTCTAATAGAAGCAGCAGAAAAATACTGGTTTAGAACCATTCTGATGAAACTAGAAATATTAGCAGGAGTTTCAAAAAGGAAAACAGTACAAAAGAAAATTTTATGAATTGACAGAAGCTTTCGACTTTAACAAGATAAGTAATGGTGAAAAAGTAGAATGAACGACTGATTTGTAATAAACAACAGGCAACTAAAATCAGAAAAAGCAGACAATAAAAATGATCAATGGAACATAAGACATTGTACCTTTGCTCTTTAGAAGGAACCTGGAATTCTGATAGGAGACTGATATTCCTCATGGTGTAAGCATAAACAGCCCAGAAAATAAACCCAACAAAGAGCAGAATCCCAATAAACTCAGCCGCTGAAACAACCCCAAATGGTCCATCCACAAGAACTGGGAATGTCCACAATCGGAAACGTGGATGTTTTGAAGTCTTCTTCCTATATGTAACCAAAGTTTATGTTACAAAACATATACACTTGCAAATAATTGCAGATAGGAGCTATTACATACCTCTGGAGTTCCTCTTCTCCAGATAAAATAAGATGCGCTACGGAGAAAAATGCAATAATAACAACAGGTCCACTGAATAGCAAGAAATAACTTCCTGAAAATTTCAAGTATCAAGCTTGAGAACACTAACAAGACAGCAATTAAAAGATAAACTATGAAGCAACTAAACTTGGCTTGAATTTCCCAACCTGTAATCCCAAAAACAGTTCCAGATGTGCCTTGTTCCAATTTCCGAACCAATTGACTGCCAAATTCTGATGGGTACAGAAACATGAGAGCAATCCATGCAACAAAAGACACCCACATCACAACCTTGAGAAACCATCTTATTGATGATACATACAGAGGTGAGTTCTTGTCATGAACAGTGTCAGCATCTCCATTTTGAAGAAGAGGCTTATGAACAGAATGTTCATCCATGGCAACAAAATTAATTCTCCTTCTCTTCTTTTCAGTCTTTGAACACTAATGACTGAATCCAGAAGACCCGAAGCTACATAAATACAAATAAAGATGAAAAACTCCAAACTTTGTGGAACCCAGTACCATCTTAATGACCAGGAATATAACGAATTATTGAATTTGTCACTATACACATCAAAATTTAGAACTATAGATAAAAGAAAAAATGAAACCACACAAAAAATTTCTACCACAGATTACTTCAAATCTGATAAGATATGAATTGCCTCCAGAATCAACAGCAAACAAGTGCGGATAAATGAAACAGCCAGCTATCTCTGTATTTACGGTGGTGCTATAAGCTCGTTGTCTCAATCAGAGAGTGCAGCCAAGTTACAACGTTGATGTTAGCAATCATATTCATAGTAGAAGACTACTGAAACTTACATGGAAGAAGGAAATGCTCAATCTGATAAATTTTGTGGCGCCTTTATTTACAAGTAAGCACCTTGAGAAAGGAATTAGGTGGTGGTCCATGCGACTGTGATTAAATTTAAGGATAAGATGGTCCGCTCATTTTTTATGTGTATGCGGTTGCTTGTTACGTAGTTTTCTGGTTAGTTGTGAGCAGGGATCTCAATCCTGGTTAGTATATAATAAAGGATAATAACATATAGATCTCTATTTTATAGTAAAACTACAAATAAGATTATAATATGTAAACTCTTTTTTATGAATTCTCGTGTTATGTCATGTTAATTAAATGTTAAAATTTATGCCCTAAAAAATGCATTTTGTGACTTATAATTTAGAAAAAAAATATTGAATTCTCCTTTTCTTTTTAAACAGGTCTTTGAATATGTGTGTTTTCAATTAATACTTAATTTATTAGTTTTATAGTTACTTTAAATAAGCCTTTTTAACACTAAGATTGTACTTATAATAAAATCTTGATTTATATTTATATAATATTTATAAAAGAGTTAACTACTATAACGGATATAATTATAAATACGAACTATTAAATTAATATTTATTAACAAAACACGAGAATAGAGACTTGTACCAAAAGAAAAGTATAAATTATCCTTCAATTGTAAGATTTTTAAAATTGAGGGATTTGGATGTTATTATCCAGTAAATAAATTAGCTAGAAATCATAATGGTCATGTGGGAAAAGCGTATAATATTATAGTAAGGGGTCATCTATTTGACGAAGATATAATCATTTATGTATTCATAAGTATTACGTCACTCATTCTCCTTCTAAGATATGTATTACTTGTAACTTCTAAACTCGAGCTGTATCCATCATATTGTGCAATGGCATGTTGTAGCACATAATGAAAATAGTATTTCATAAAAGGATTATTTACCATCAAAGGCAACTCATCTATATACAATAGTAAGAAATTATTATTATTATTATTTTAGAATATGTTTGTAACTAGTATCAATCCTCTACATTCTAAACATACATTTTATAAACATCAACTTTTTGCTATACTCCTTGTCAAGAGAGAGTAACACAAGCATATATCAACCATTTGTGTATGAATACGTGGTAGCAATTTGGCCAAGTAATTAGAGAGAGGGATAAGATGGTGTCCATAAATGTCATTTTCGAGGGATAATGGAAATGATCAATGAATTGATTTGCTAATAATATGATTGGATTCTTGTATTTTACGCCTTGGAAAAAAAAAAGAAGTCTCTTTCATTATTTCATATCATTGATTTTCTTCTTCTTCTTTTTTCTCTTTTCAAATTTTGTAGATAAGAGTTATTTTCTCGAACTCTCTTCCTTCAGTATTTGTAAAAATTGCAAATAGGTATAAAACTTTATAAGAATCTTCTCTGAAAAGAAAATTCCATTTTATTTAGTTCAATATTAATTTATCTTGATATTATATCAAATTATTTTTATTAATTTTTGCTTTTTTCTAATACTTTATTAATGGTTTATACATTAATAATTTTGTGAGTGAATTATTTTTTGTTGTGCACTTGCGATTGATACCAAAATAAATGTTATTATTTATATTGTTACAACATTATAATATTAAAATTACTAAACGTAGAACTCCAACTTTAAAAACTCAAAATACTTTCAACAACATAGTTTATTAAACACTTAACTATTTTTGTTTAACTAATTATTTCTTAAATACAAATAATTGTTAGTTATTTTATAAGCTCTAGCAATCTCAAACTGACTTAAATATTATTATGAATTATTTGATAAGTAGTTTTTTAAAATAATCCACATCTATTTATAAAACTTGTTGTCAACATGCATTAAATTATGAATAAGTAACTTAATTTTCTTTTATCAAACAAAAATTAAATAAAAATCTTAAATTAGTTATTTATTATTTTCAATAGTAATTTTAAATAAAACTAAAGGTATATTTGATATAACTTTTTAAATAGAATTTCTTGGAGTAAATTTTTTTATATAAAGCTTTTATAAGTATCATTTTTAACAAAAGTTTATTAATCATTTAATTATTATAGATAATTTTTGAGAAACTTTAAGTAATTACTTTAATAGATAATTTTTAATATTTTATGTAAAAAATAACGTAAAATTTTAAAATAAAATAAGGATATTATAAATAATTTTATCTTTTAAAAGAGTTGGAGAAATTATGTTGTCAAAAACTTAAATTTTACGCTTTTTTCAACATAAAAAAATTATTTTTTTAATTTTGAAAAGTTCTTTTCCGACATCAATCTAACAATGTTTAAAAATTTAAAAAGAACTTTTATCATTAAAAATACTTTTGTGGTTAATACAAACGCAAAACTGAACGGACACTAAAAAATTTGTCTTGACTTTTTTATTAGTCAAAAAAACTTTGTTAATAATAAAAGTTATCTTCAAAATTTTTGATGTCTTTTAGCTAATACGAGAGAAAAATTTTTAAAAATTAAAAAAGTTATTCTTTTTCTATTAGAAGAATTTTTCTACCTTTTTAAATGTGAAATTGTTTAAAATATTTTTATTTTATTTTTAAAATTTTATATTTTTTAAAAATAAAATATTAAAAATTTATTTATTAAAATTATTACTTAATTTTTTCTAAAAAATATTTATCATAATTAAATTTTACTTATAAAAGTTCGATAGAAATAAGATATACTTAAAAAAAATTATTTGAAAAGTTGTATAAAATGCACCCAAGTTCTTGGGCTAAAGTGACAATTACATATACACACACGCATACGGGACAAATGGATCTTAGCCAGCCGATGAAAGTATAGACAAGCCTGGGAAACTTGAATAGTTCGGTGCCGGGCCAGCCCATATGAGTCAAAACCAAGGTTGGACCTAGGTTAATGGGCCACTCTGAAATTTGAAATAAACAAAATAAATCTCACTTCGGGTTTTTTATTCTTATTCTCAACTCTACTTCATCACTAAATACTACGAAATTTTCTTGCAATAGAACAATCAAATCCCACTATTTTTATTTGCTTCTATTACGACAATCAAATTAATAAATAATGGCATAGAAAGATGGAGGATAGAAGAATACTAAGAATAGAAAAATGAAGGATACATATACATATGAGGTTTACTGGAACTTATATTGAAAAAATAAGTTGTAATTGAAGCTACACTCAACGTTTATAGAGACCGCTTTTAAGAAAGAAATAACTTTTGTTTAGAGATCCTTAAAATTAAGTTATATAATATGTGTTGAAAACTGAAAATTAAAAATAAAATTAATAAAAAGAGATTTTCTTAAAACGATTCTAATTAAAGGACGCTCTTGCTTATATTATAATTAAAGGTTATTTAATATCGAGATCCAAATTACTCTGTTTCTAAATTTGTATAATAATCTTTGCAGTAACTTCATTCATAGGAATTACCTACTAATTAAGCCATGCTTTACTCAAGAATAAAATTTGCTATAGCATAAAGACAATATTATTTAATATCTACTTGTAATTACACAGTGATCCATCATGTATTTTCTACCTGAGCTTGTGAAAAATGTTGGAAAATAAAACGTGTGGCCGGTAGTGCACTGATGGATGACATTTCATTACTAATAGTACGGTTCTTGAATTAATCGATTGTCCCCTCTCTTGATTGTTATTATTGCAGATTGTCTTCATTTCTTTATTTATTGTCTCCTGTCGTGAAAAATGTTGGAAAATTATTAAAACATACATAATGTTTTATTGTGTGTTTTTTCATGCACTTCAAATTATTTTTCAATAAAAAATATTGCATGCCAAATTAAACAAATAAATCAATAAATAAATATAGATAATACGACTTCCATTTTGGATGATTAAATTTGGATAAGTAATGCTACTCTTTCATGTTAAAAAGGTTTTCATTCTAAACCAATATGAAATGCAATATTGGCATGAATAATTAATCTTGTAAATTAGTATTCAAATTAACAATAAACAAATTGATATAATATTAATCATGAAGAGGAGATCTAAAAACTTGAGACTAACTCAGTTGGGAAAATTAATATAATATGTATTATTAAGAATTAAGATGTAAAAATTATATATCTAGATGATCAAGATATTGAATTGAAAGTTAGCTGCTGGAGCTAGGTGCATACATGCATGGATTTCGAAGCGATAAGGGGCAATCTCCATAACTCATTTGTAGCCAAACAATGTGATAAATTGTACGAAGAGAAGATACAAAAATGTTAAAGCTGATCATATATTTATAACCTTTCTGCAGGAAGTAGCTAGTTGTTGAGCTTGAGAACACAATAATTCACAATAATAATAATAATAATAATAATAATAATAATAATAATATCTCTGCATGCTGCAACAAAAAGGATAAAACAAGTTAAAAAGGATATTAAGAGCCACCCAAAAAGAAATACCTCATATACTTATTTATAATAATATCTCAGCATGAATACTACCCAGAAACTCCTAGAGAAAATCTCACATATTATGAAAAAATTCCAATTACTTTACAAGTGGTAGTTAAAGTGGTAGGAATCGAACGCACTTCTTTTGAGGAGAAGGAGTGTATTCTAACCATCAGGACTAAATACTCCTTATATTTAAAGATAAAAAAATACCTTTTTAAAGTTTAGATAAAAAAAACAAATACTCTCGTAAATTATTAATCTTTAAACAAAATAACTCTTATGTCTTTAAATATTTAAAAAGCATATAAATAAATTATTTTATCCCTATTATTAATATATAATGACTAATATAACCTTTAACTTTAAAATAAATTAATGAATTATATTCTTAATTTATTTCTTTTAAATTATTCCATTAATTTTTTATAATTTTATCCTAAATTATTATTATTTTAGATAATTTATTCTTATTATATTAACTCATTGTACATAAATCATTAAAATAAATTTTAAATAATATTAGTTTAAAAAATTGTGTTTTATTGAAATAAAAATTTGATATTATAAACTTATATAAATTGAGACTATTTATTCTTATTATATTATTTATTGTACGTAAATTATTAAAATAGATTTCAAATAATATCAATTTAAAAAAAATGTGTTTTATTCACATGAAAATTTAACTTTATTTATAAAATATTTTAATAGTTTATTTATAATAAATTAATACAATAAAAATAAAATTATCTAAAATAATATTTTAGGATAAAATTGTAAAAAAAATTAAAGTATAATTATTAAAATGACTATAATTACATTATATTATTTTAAAGTGATAAAGTTATATTGGTTATTATGAATTAGTAATAGGGATAAAATAATATATTTATATATTTTTTAAATATTTAAGGACAAAGTAGTCATTTTACATAAAACTCAATAATTTTAGGGAGTATTTCTCTTTTATCCAAACTTCAAGATGATTTTTTTTTATCTTCAAATATAAAGAGATATATATTTTTTTGAAATTTGAGGGATATCTCTTAATTTTCCAAATAAAAATGTAGTTGTCACACTCCCTCGCTCTCTCTTTCACTCATCATGCACAAAACATTAAATTAAAACTGTATACATGTGACATTTCAGTGGCTTGTAACGCTTCTAGATCTGAAATTAAACTGAGCATGCATGTGATTGTGTGAGATATTTCAATGCCTTATATTTGTGACCCACTTCTTCTCTGTCTGAAAATATCAGCATACTTCATTTTGATCTTATGTTATATTTATTTACTAGCATCATCATCAATTTATTCACTAGAAAGTTTATTTTCTTTCTAAGTTTCTTACGGCACTTTGTAGGAAAAATCTTGAGTGGTAATTATATGCAAGTAAATTAGAATCATGTACTTTTGTTAGTTTATGTTCAAATTTACATACTATTGAGTAAAATGTTTAGAGTACGACTTTTTTTTACCAGTAAAATTTTTACAAGTGATGTTTTAATAAAAAATTATTAATTATTTAGTTTGTCACATATAATTTTTAAGAGAATTTAAATAATTACTTTATTTTAAATAATTAATATAAAATTTTTAAAATATAAAATAAAAGTATTTTATATAATTTTATTTTTTAAAAAATTTTAAAAGGCTTTATAATTAAGAATTTATTTAGTATAACTTTTTAAATAGAGTTTTTTGGAGTAAATCTTTTACCCGTAGAGTTTTTGTAAGTATAACTTTTAATAAAAATTTATTTATTGTTTGGTTAACACAAATAATTTTTGAGAAAATTTGAATCATTACTTTAATAGACAAATGTTTAATGTTATATTTTAAGAAAATAACAAATTTTTTTAAAATAAAGTAAGAGTGTTTTAAAAAATTCTGTTTTTAAAAGAATTAGATAAACTCTATTGTTAAAAGCCCAAAATTTGAATTTTTTCTAATAGAAAAAAAATAATTTTTTTAATTCCCAAAAGCTCTTTTTTGGTATCAGCCAAATGACATCTAAAAATTTAAATTATCATTAAAAAAATTCTTTTGACTAATGAAAAAAGTAAACCAAACAAGTATTAATACTCAAATTTTGGGTATCTTTCAATAGATAAAAATATACTTCATTTTTTAAACTTTCAAAAGCTTTTCTTTAGTAGCAACCAAACGATATCTACAAATTTGAAAATGGTTTTCACTTCTAAAAAAGTTCTTTTAACTAATGAAAAGTACTTAGAGCACTGTAATTGGTATACTTAAATTTATAAGGAGTAAAATTTTGTGGGACATTCCTTTTTAAATAAATTTAAAAATATTTATGCTACGTTTAATGTTACTCATTTCTAGTTAACATTAACATTAGATTAATTAACAGCCTATTCATTTCTACTAAAATTGATATGAAGTTAAATCCATTTATTTAGATGTTTAAAAGATATTTTTTATTTAATTTATCTCTGAAAATTTATTAAAAATATTTGAATATGTTAAGTTAAAATTTTTAACTTAAATATGATAACTAATTGTACTAATGAATTAAATATTTGATTTTTCTAACATGATATTTATTTGTTATATTTATATACGTTAACAACTCAATATATCATTTGTAAATTTTTTAGGGTATATATGTTAACTATTAATTTTAGATTTTTTTTATTTTATAAAAATAACAATATAATATATTATTTAGATAGAAACTATGAAAAATGTATCACTTACCTCTCTAATAGTTATATTTGACCGTTAAGTGTGAGAGTAAATACGTAAAATATCATTATTTAATGTTTGTTATTTTGTCTAAAGAAGAAAATTTTATTTTCCTAAATTTTTTCTCAACGAAAGAGAAGTTAGAAATTTTTTTTTAATTTTTTAGTCAATTTTATTAATTATATGTATCTCCATGTTTTATTTAGATCAAAATTATTAAAAAAATAATACTGCAAATCAAGTTCTTAATTGTCTCATCTTTTATTCTATTATATGATTAATTCATTTATTTTATGTATTTGAATTAATTAGCACATAAAATAAGTCAAAAAATAAATATTAAAAAAATATATTTAAAAAAAAATCATTAAGAGTATTTGAGTAAATTTATCATTTAAAGTTAGTTGACTAACTCTATAAGAAAAGTAGGTAATATATTATCTATAGTTTTTATCTAAGTAATACAATTCCAAAACTTAGGCATGAAAGGTGATAACATCCCTATAAATCATGGAAGCTCTACTACCTCCTCACTCCACAGACCTTGCAGATCGAAAGAGAGAAAAGAGTAAAGAAAATAAGAAATGACAGGGCCAAAAAAGGAAGCAGTGTGCGTGACTGGAGCCAACGGGTTCATCGGAACATGGGTGGTCCGAACCCTTTTAGAAAAAGGCTACACGACAGTTCACGCCACCATCTTCCCAGGCACTGACGCTTCTCACTTGTTCACTCTTCCAGGCGTCACCGATTCCAACCTGAAAATTTACGAGGCTGATATCTTAAACCCGGAAGCCATTTCCAGGGCCATTGACGGCTGCCAGGGCGTCTTCCACCTTGCTTCTCCGAACACACTGGATGATCCCAAGGATCCTGAGAAGGAGCTTTTGATTCCCGCAGTCCAAGGCACGCTCAATGTTTTGGAGGCTGCCAAGAAGTATAACGTGCGGCGTGTGGTTCTCACCAGCTCCATTTCTGCCATTGTGCCTAATCCCAATTGGCCAAAAGGCAAGGTGTTTGATGAAACTTCCTGGACTGACCTCGACTTTTGCCAGGCTAACAAGGTACGTACTTGCGTAAATGTGGCAGCTTAATAGCTAATGTTTATGGGCTAAAATGTTTAAAAAATAAAATTGAAGAGGCCAAAAACTAAAACTAGTTTATAAATTAAGGAGCAAAATGCTCAACTTCAAAGTTAAGGAAGTCCAAAAATATAAAACAATATTATAGTTCAAAATTATTAATATTCTCACTATAAATTATGAACTTTTGATAAACATGGGGGACCAGAACCTGTTGTAATTCGGACCTGACGATGTTGATGCTTCGTCTAAGACGCACTTTGATCCCTATCTACCCGTATTCATCGGATCCGTAACTTAATACTTATGTTAGCCTACGGGAAGCGGATTTAAAAAATTATATGTTAAGACTCCTGCACCTAAAACATATATAAACTTAACTATGGGTGAAGTACTTTTTCTACCATTCCTCTTCGTACTCATTGTTTGTCGACGAGGTCGTGTGTATTACTAATTCAAGAATTTCGCTCACTTCCAATTAAATTGGAAGGATTATTCGTTTCATTGTTTGTTTTCTTTGTTGTGTACATGGCAGATATGGTATTCAATGTCAAAAACACTGGCAGAGAAGGCAGCATGGGAATTTGCAGAGAAGAGCGGACTAGATCTGGTGTCTATTCATCCGGCAACATCCCTAGGGCCATTTCCGCAGCCTTATCTGAATGCAAGCGGAGCTGTGTTGCAGCGTTTGCTGAAGGGCTCGAAAGATACACAAGAGCATTACTGGCTGGGAGCTGTGCATGTTCAAGATGTAGCAAAGGCTCAGGTTTTGCTGTTTGAATCTCCTGCTGCTTCTGGTAGACACCTTTGTACCAATGGGATCTATCAGTTTGCTGAATTTGCCGAAAAAGTCTCCAAGCTCTTCCCTGAGTTTCCCATTCACAGGTTTTCTTGCTAAATCTAATGTACACGTTAAAACATCTTAAAGATTAGCTAAGTTTGAACCGCAATCACCACCCAAAAATTCTTAATACACTAGAGCAACTCTGTATACATATGATGTTTATGTTATGCATATTACTTTTATATTTTTCCTGATTTAATGGATACTGTTAATTTATTTCGTATTTGCATGGGAAAACAAACAGGTTCAACGGGGAAACTCAACCAGGGCTGAAAGCTTGCCCAGATGCAGCCAAGAGACTGATCGATCTGGGGCTAGTGTTCACTCCTGTTGAAGTTGCTGTTCGTGAGGCAGTAGAAAGCCTGAAAGCTCAGGGTTACTTGGGCCAGCAGAATTTGAAGTCTTAATTTAATCATGAATTATTGTAGTTAATTCTATGTCTGTCGTATTTCTCTGTTTTTATCTAGCAACAACCAGTC
Organism: Melia azedarach; assembly: GCA_028052125.1. Taxonomy (NCBI): domain Eukaryota; kingdom Viridiplantae; phylum Streptophyta; class Magnoliopsida; order Sapindales; family Meliaceae; genus Melia; species Melia azedarach. The sequence continues at coordinate 17,119,888 of CM051399.1, read as the reverse complement.
TGTTTCGTCTGGTATAATAAATAAGTTGCAAGAACAATTAATATGTACTGATTAATAAAAATTAGTTCGCTTGTGTTTATGAAGTATCTAATTATTCTAAAATGAACATCTATTATCTCCACATGCCAATTTTGTGCGAGTCAGCACTATTTCATGACTGAAATAAGTATTGATTTATATCAAATTTGAATTTTAAAAATTAGCTAACATCAATACGTAATAATTTTTTTTTCTTTTACGGAAGGAAAGTTATTTGTGGTGTATAGAGCGATAAACAAAGTATTCATTTTTCACCAAGGGCATAACTCTCTAAAGAGATGTTTGGGCCTTTGCGGGCCCACAAAATAGTTTGTGATGGGCTTGGGATCCAATAGTGTAATTCATTCATAAACAAAGAAATCGCACGTGCATTACGTAAACAACAAATTGCTTATGCCCAAAAAGAATTGAATAAAGTAATAAGAAAAAAAGGCGCAAGAGCTTCGAACAAAAGAAGATAAAGGTAGAAACGTGTTGGAACTGCGCACTCCTTGTCACTCCGTTGCTGTAAGCGTGGTGTTATATCGGAGACAGAATCCGTTGATATAATCATGGTACGATGAAAATCTTCATCTGTTAATTGCTGTTCATGTTTTTATTTTATTGAATTTTGATCATTATTTGTTATTATTATAAGGCAACCGGAAATGATAACAAACTCAAATTGTATTCATACTGGAGAAGTTCTTGTTCTCATCGCGTCAGAATTGCTCTCAACTTGAAAGGTCAGTTTTTTCCCATTCGGTTCACTGTATTTTTTTTTCGTTCCTTCTGAAAAGAATAGTTTTGGCTTATACTTTGTATATTTACAGGGTTACAATACGAATACAAAGCAGTTGACTTGTTGAAGGGAGAGCAATTGAGTCCTGGTGGGTGTTATTATTATTTTTTTAAATTTATTTTGGTGATGGTTTTGATGACCAGATGGCTACATTGGAAGTGGGTTTTGTTTTCATTTCTTCGTTAGTTCGCTGATGTTTTGATTTTGTAGAGTTCACAAAAATCAATCCAATTGGTTATGTGCCGGCGTTGGTAGATGGGGATGTTGTTCTTTCTGATTCTTTTGCTATTTTATTGGTCAGTCGGTTCGCAGTGCTTCGATTTTAGATTGTTTCTCTTTTGTTTGATGCAAATAGTTATTTATGCGAATGGAAATTTTTACAGTATCTGGAAGAGAAGTATCCACAGCATCCATTGTTGCCTTCTGATCTTAAGCGAAAAGCTATCAATTATCAGGTCAAATTCTTTTTTCTTTTGTTTATTCTTTAATTATTGTTTCCTTTTTGGTGCATTTTGGTTTTCTTCAATAATTATGTCAACCGTCCCAAACGAATTGGTTATTTTGTAAATCCAGAATCTTCATTTTGACTCGTAGGATGCTGAAATCTGCATAAATCGCCAATTGCTCCTACTAATGAAGTGCGTCTTAATCCATGGGATTTTATGCTAATTCTCTTCCTAACATGTTAACTTTGCATTGCACTCATTGCTGTATTTTGGAGATTTAGGAAAAGAAAATATTGAAATCTATCTGAGTATAAGTATGCTTTAAACAGCTTCTGGCATATAGAGTAAGCATATGGATTGGTGTCCATGGGAATAACTTTTTGTGGTTTTTCTTAGAATCCTTCTATAGCTATAGACTTAGCATTCACATGGTTATGAAGAAGACTATAAGAATCCTGAACTGATGTAAATTACCAATCCATATTCTCCTTCCTTTATGTTCTGATTGTGGGGCCTATTTCATTTATTCTGCTATACAATCTAGGAAAAGTTTGTGTCAGATTTGGAAACCAATGTAATTTCTTTTGTACCCAATTTGCAGGCTGCAAATATTGTGTCCTCGAGCATCCAGCCTCTTCAGAATATTGGTGTCCTGGTCTGTTTCTTTAATCCCTTTCAATCATGATGTTAAATGACATCTGGAACACTGTTGGAATGTTTATTTGATATTCATTCAATTTTCTGCTTCTCCATTTACAGAAGTACATTGAGGAAAAAGTTAGTGCTGATGAGAGAGTCGCCTGGGCTAAAACTCACATTGGAAAAGGCTTTGCAGGTAAGCCTTACCTGAATGTTACACTGAAAGTTTAATCAGATTCATGTTCTTATCCAATCAGCAATTTTCTTCATGACTGGGCCGTCGGAAATGTGAAATAGTGATTGAGTAATGTTGAGACATTTTATGCCTGTAAGAGAAAGAAGGTGTGTGATTATTTTTCAAGTTTATTAAGTACTGGCATGCATGTGTATGTTCACGAATTCACAAAGGTATATATAGTATGAATATGTTTGAACATGTCCATCTGCGGTGAAGGTTGGTTCTTCCAAAGAATCCTACCAAAGAGGAATGTCCATCTTGCAGATTTTGGATGGCTTCACTTTCTCAAATTAGTTTTCTGGTTAATTGATTATTGCTTTTATTTGTTTCAGCACTTGAGAAGCTGTTAAAAGACTATGCTGGGAAATATGCAACTGGAGATGAAGTTTTCCTGGTGAGTTTTGACTGCTTTATCTCTGTCTGTTTTAGTAAACCCATTTATAGTAAGTTGTAGGGCATGCGAGCACTTCAGAGCAGGATTTTAGAGCCCCTGTTAATGCACTTGAGGTTTAAGTTGCAATGATGGTTTTGTGGGATTGATGTGGTTATCACATTATGATCATTTTGGTAAAATGACTATACCTATTATGTTTTGCATCCTTGCAGGCAGATTTATTTCTAGCACCACAACTTTCTGCAGCCATTAAAAGGTTCGGCCTTGACATGGTAATGCTTTCCTTTCAAAATTCATGTATTTGTTTGATAGATCTACGAGCAATTTATATGTATATCATTCCTGATTTCAGGCTACCTATATTTAAAACCAATTAAATTAAGTCTTGTAATGCACTTGCTTTATATGGATGTGACAATGAGTTTCACTTTCTTCAATGTATATGCAGACTCAATTCCCTCTTTTACTGAGGTTGCATGAAGCATACGGCGAGCTACCAGCATTCCAAAATGCTGCACCAGAAAAACAGCCTGATGCCCCTTCATCATGAGCCAGTTATATCAATATACAGAGGAGGTATTTTGAAAGTTCTCCCCAATGTTCATGGAGTTATTTTCTTCTCTATTCTGACTGTTATTTTTCAGCAATTACTAATCCATAGAATACCCAAAATATCCCTTTGAAATAACCCTTTCAAGAGATTATTAATAATGTTCAAAAGAGTTGAAAGTCAATTTTCTAGTTTCAAAACCCAGAGAATATGGTTTTATCAGTGTGCTGGTATTTGATTGCTATCATATATGTGGTCAAGTTATGATCAAGATTACCATTACCTCGCTGTTGAGTCTTATCTTATGCCTTTTTGTCTTCCATTTTCAGATGTTGACCCTCAGCATGCAGAAAGAAGTTCCCACAGTTGGAGCTTGTTGTCAAGCTTTCAAGAAATTTGAAGCAGGATTCGGTTGTCCCACTGTAAATATCTGTGATGTGTGGTAATAATCGTTGAATTAATAAATAATCAGAATAATTCTATCCCTTAATATCATTGGGATATTTACAACTGGGAACCTTTTAGTTAATATGTCCACGGTCATCGTAGCTTTCAAACTTAAGCAATAAGGATTTGATTGACCGGATGTGTATTTTCGTTGAATTACTAATATTACAACTTGATATCCTGCGAGAGCGTATATTAATTACTTGTATTACAAGGGATGTCTAACCGTATCAGTGGGATTTCTACTCACATTCATGCGAGACTTGTATAGTATATCGCAGATGTGTACTCGTTAGCAAGGGATGTTTACTCAAATTTATGGAATTTTTATTCCACATTTATGTGAGACCAGGATTCAAACTTTTGTTTCGACCACCTGGCCATAAGCGGTGGGGACTAACTCGGTGCTTTAAATCTTGGAGTTTTAGAGTGAGTGGGTAAACTCCGAATACAGCCACATTGGCATATATAAATGAACCAAACTTATAACCCCTGCATGCTCAGCCAGGTTATCGTATCATTCATAGATTGTTAGATTTCACACAACCAAGAACCCAACATTCCAAGGAGACATTGATGATTCATCATACACTCAAAAGTAAAAGTGCTTTATAAGTTTCTACAAGTTGACAAATTTTATTTCAAGAAGAAGAAAGAAATTTAAGATATCCAAATAAATTTAGGGTAAATATGAAAAGTTGTGCTTCTACTTAATTTTCATAAGTATAATAGTTATAATGCAAGTTATAAATTAACTCTAAAACATATAACACCTCAATTCTAAATATTTCATTACTCAAGAAAAAAAAAATTCTTACAGTAAAGCAAGCTTATTGCATAAGCTACAGAGAAAAGTAGAAGAATCACGAAAAGAGTGGAAAACCCAACGTTTGGTAGTGTATGCAAAATTCTTATAAACGATTGGACAGTTTTATAAATTTTAATTAATACAAGGGTACAAAAATATTTAAAATGCCCCACGTAACATCCTCCATTCATAAACAGTGAACATAAATCGCCGTTTTCCCCGGGCTTGAGCCCGCCACAGCGCACGCCGTCGTCGTCACCAGTCACCGTCACCGTTCCAACTGCTACTGCAGTTGTTCAAGCGACCATCAGACGCAGCAACAGACGAACTTCAGTCATGGCACCGACGAGCTCTCAGGTCCGTTTCTTCTCTTCAATCAACCGCAGACTTCACCTGCAAAAACGCGCCGTTTTATTCTGGGGATTTCCCTCCTCCTCCAAGGTGCATTTTCCCCCAAACAAAACTGAAACTTTAAGACTGTAATGGTTTTATTTTGATGCATCAGGTCGCATTTGATGATTAGAGGATTAATTAATGACATAATTATTTTGGATGTTGCTTGATTTTTTTTTTCTTTTGTTCTTTTTAATTAATTTAGTATATTTTAGGATTTCGGATTACCAACTTTTATTTGCTGGTTTCTACATGCCAGCATACGGGAAGGTATATGAGTTTACTTGTTTTGTGTCATTGAAGGCAAAATTCTCTTCAGTCTTTTTTTTTAAGGAAGGCTTGGCATATTTTGTATTGTTTGGTCTAGTTATTTTATGACATGACATTATTGCCGCTTGTCATGCAATGAGTATTGTGGGCATTCGAATCTATGGTTTCTCTTACCAAAGTATTTTCTATGCAGGATTTGGAAATTCCAAATGAGAACATTTTCCTGAGAAACAAAGAGGGTGTCCGACCATTCTGCTCTGCAGATTCTATACAAGACATATCCTTTGCTACAGAGCTGATAAGAATGCAACACTGGTCAAAACTTAAAACCCATCTCGAAACCACAAACCTCACCACGTTTCTTCTACAGCTCTTCAATTCAGATGCTGACCCTGCGCTCATTCTCAGGTATTTTTATTGGTCAATGAAAGAGCTTAGAATATCACACTCTTTGGTACTCACGGGCAGACTATTAGACGCACTGGCAGCTGCAAAAGAGTACCCAAAAATGAGAGAATTTTATGTCTGTCGTATTTCTCTGTTTTCATCTAGCAACAAGCAGTCTGTGTCGTCTGTTATAATAAATATGTTGCAAGAACAATTAATATGTACTGATTAATAAAAATTTGTTTGCTTGTGTTTATGAAGCATCTAAATTATTCCAAAATGAACATCTATTATCTCCACATGCCAATTTTGTGCGAGTCCGCACTATTTTATGACTAAAATAAGTATTGATTTATATCAAATTTGAATTTTAAAAGTTAGCTAACATCAATGCGTAATAATTTTTATCCAAATGAAAAACTTTTCGGTCAACATCATTTACCTGCATATATATTCTGGGGCCCAAAAAATAGTTTGTGATTGGCGTGGGATCCAATAGCGTAATTCATTCATAAACAAAGAAATCGCACGTGCATTACGTAAACGACAAATTGCTTCTGCCCAAAAAGAATTGAATAAAGTAATAAGAAAAAGGCGCAAGGGCTTCGAACAAAAGAAGATAAAAGGTAGAAACGTGTTGGAATTGCGCACTCTTTGTCACTCTGTTGCTGTTAGTGTGTATTCTATCGGAGACAGAATCTCTTGATATAATCATGGTACGACGAAAATCTTCATCTATTAATTGCTGTTCATGTTTTTATTTTATTGAATTTTGACAATTATTTGTTATTATTATAAGGCAACCGGAAATGATAACAAACTCAAATTGTATTCATACTGGAAAAGTTCTTGTTCTGATCGCGTCAGAATTGCTCTCAACTTGAAAGGTCAGTTTTTTCCCATTCGGTTCACTGTATTTTTTTTTCGTTCCTTCTGAAAAGAATAGTTTTGGCTTATACTTTGTATATTTACAGGGTTACAATACGAATACAAAGCAGTTGACTTGTTGAAGGGAGAGCAATTGAGTCCTGGTGGGTGTTATTATTATTTTTTTAAATTTATTTTGGTTATGGTTTTGATGACCAGATGGCTACATTGGAAGTGGGTTTTGTTTTCATTTCTTCGTTAGTTCGCTGATGTTTTGATTTTGTAGAGTTCACAAAAATCAATCCAATTGGTTATGTGCCGGCGTTGGTAGATGGGGATGTTGTTCTTTCTGATTCTTTTGCTATTTTATTGGTCAGTCGGTCGCAGTGCTTCGATTTTAGATTGTTTCTCTTTTGTTTGATGCAAATAGTTATTTATGCGAATGGAAATTTTTACAGTATCTGGAAGAGAAGTATCCACAGCATCCATTGTTGCCTTCTGATCTTAAGCGAAAAGCTATCAATTATCAGGTCAAATTCTTTTTTCTTTTGTTTATTCTTTAATTATTGTTTCCTTTTTGGTGCATTTTGGTTTTCTTCAATAATTATGTCAACCGTCCCAAACGAATTGGTTATTTTGTAAATCCAGAATCTTCATTTTGACTCGTAGGAGGCTGAAATCTGCATAAAACGCCAATTGCTCCTACTAATCAAGTGTACCTTAATCCATGGGATTTTATGCTAATTCTCTTCCTAACATGTTAACTTTGCATTACACTCATTGCTGTATTTTGGAGATTTAGGAAAAGAAAATATTGAAATCTATCGAGTATAAATATGCTTTAAACAGCTTCTGGCACATAGAGTAAGCATATGGATTAGTGTCCATGGGAGTAACATTTTGTGGTTTGTCTTAGAATCCTTCTATAGCTATAGACTTAGCATTCACATGGTTATGAAGAAGACTATAAGAATCCTGAACTGATGTAAATTACCAATCCATATTCTCCTTCCTTTATGTTCTGATTGTGGGGCCTACTTCATTTATTCTGCTATACAATCTAGGAAAATTTCGTGTCAGATTTGGAAACCAATGAATTTTCTTTTGTACCGAATTTGCAGGCTGCAAATATTGTTTACTCTAGCATCCAGCCTCTTCAGAATATTGGTGTCCTGGTCTGCTTCTTTAATCCCTTTCAATCATAATTTTAAATGACATCTGGAATACTGTTGGAATGTTTATTTGATATTCATTCAATTTTCTGCTTTTCCATTTACAGAAGTACATTGAGGAAAATGTTTGTGCTGATGAGAGGGTTGCTTGGGCTAAAACTCACATTGGAAAGGGCTTTGCAGGTATGCCTTACTTGAATGTTACACTGAAAGTTTAATCAGATTCATATTCTAATCCAATCAGCAATTTTCATCGTGACTGAGCCATCAGAAATGTGAACTAGTGATTGAGTAATGTTGAGACATTTTATGCCTTAAGAGAAAGAAAATGTGTGATTATTTTTCAAATTTATTAAGTACTGGCATGCATGTGGATATATGTGCACGAATTCACAAAGATATATATAGTATGAATGCGTTTGAACATGTCCATCTGCAATGAGGTTGGTTCTTCTGAAGAATCCTAACAAAGAGGAATGTCCATCTTGCAGATTTTGGATGGCTTCACTCTCTCGAACTAGTTTTCTGGTTATTTGATTATTGCTTTTATTTGTTTCAGCACTTGAGAAGCTGTTAAAAGACTATGCTGGGAAATATGCAACTGGAGATGAAGTTTTCCTGGTGAGTTTTGACTTCTTTATCTCTGTCTGTTCTAGTAAACCCATTTATAGTAAGTTGTAGGGCATGCGAGCACTTCAAAGCAGGATTTTAGAGCCCCTGTTAATGCACTTGAGGTTTAAGTTGCAATGATGGTTTTGTGGGATTGATCTGGTTATCACATTATGATCATTTTGGTAAAATGACTATACCTATTATGTTTTGCATCCTTGCAGGCAGATTTATTTCTAGCACCACAACTTTCTGCAGCCATTAAAAGGTTCGGCCTTGACATGGTAATGCTTTCCTTTCAAAATTCATGTATTTGTTTGATAGATCTACGAGCAATTTTATGTATATCATTCCTGATTTCAGACTACCTATATTTAAAACCAATTAAATTAAGTCTTGTACTGCACTTGCTTTATATGGATGTGACAATGAGTTTCACTTTCTTCAATGTATATGCAGACTCAATTCCCTCTTTTACTGAGGTTGCATGAAGCATACGGCGAGCTACCAGCATTCCAAAATGCTGCACCAGAAAAACAGCCTGATGCCCCTTCATCATGAGCCACGTTATATCAATATACAGAGGAGGTATTTTGAAAGTTCTCCCCAATGTTCGTGGAGTTATTTTCTTCTCTATTGTGACTGCTGGTTTTCAGCAATTACTAATCCATAGAATACCCAAAATATACCTTTTCCTTTCAAGAGATAATTGATCATGTTCAAGAGTCGAAAGTCAATTTTCTTGTTTCAAAACCCAGAGAATATGGTTTTATCAGTGTTCCCGTATTTGATTGTTATCATATACGTGGTTAAGTTATGATCAAGATTACAATTACCTTGCTGTTGAAACTTATCTTATGCCTTTTTGTCTTTCATGTACAGATATTGACCCTCAGCATGCAGGAGGAAGCCCCACAGTTGGAGCTTGTCATCAAGCTTTCAAGAAATTTGAAGCAGGATTCGGTTGCCCCATTGAAATCTCTGTGATGTATGGTAATAATCGTTGAATCAATATGTAATCAGAATAATTCTATCCCTTATATCATTCGGATATTTACAACTGGGAACCGGATGTGTATTTTTGTTGAATTACTAACATTACAACTTGATATCCTGCGAGAGCGTATGCTAATTACTTGTATTACAAGGGATGTCTATCCGTATCAGTGGGATTTCTACTCACATTCATGCGAGACTTGTATAGTATATCCCAGATGTGTACTCGTAATAGCAAGGATGTTTATTCGAATTTATGGAACTTTTATCCACATTTATGTGAAACTAGGATTCAAACTGTTGTTTTTACCACCCGGCCATAAGCGGCGGGGAGTACCTTGGTGCTCTAAATCTTGTAGTTTTAAAGTGAGTGGGAAATCTCGTTGGCATATGTAATGAACCTAACTTATAAACCTTACTTGGCTGCGTGCTCAGCCAGGTTATCATATCGTTCATAGATTGTTAATTTTCACACAATCAAGAACCCAAAATTTCAAGAAGACATTGATGATTCATCATACACTCAAAAGTAGAAGTGCTTTAGAGGTTCTATAAGTTGACAAATTTTATTTCAGGAAGAAGAAAGAAATTTAAGATATTCAAATAAATTTAGGGTAAATATGAAAAGTTGTGCTTCTACTTAATTTTCATAAGTATAATAGTTATAATGCGAGTTAAAAATTAACTCGAAAAAATATAACACCTCAATTCTAAATATTTCATTACTAAAGAAGAAGAAAATCTTACAGTAAAGCAAGCTTATGAATAAGCTACAGAGAAAAGTAGAAGAATCATGAAAAGAGTGTGGAAACCCAACGTTTGGTGGTGTATGCAAAATTCTTATAAACGATTGGACAGTTTTATAACTTTTAATTAATACAAGGGTACAAAAATATTTAAATTTCCACTTAACACCCTCCATTCATAAATAAACAGTTAACATAAATCGCCGTTTTCCCTAGGCGTGAGCCCGCCACAACGCACGGCGTCGTTGTCATCATTCACCGTCACCGTTCCAACTGCTACTGCAGTTGTTCAAGCGACCATCAGACGCAGCAACAGCCGAACTTCAGTCATGGCACCGACGAGCTCTCAGGTCCGTTTCTTCTCTTCAATCAACCACAGACTTCACCTGCAAAAACGCGCCGTTTTATTCTGGGGATTTCCCTCCTCCTCCAAGGTACATTTTTCACCAAACAAAACTAAAACCTTAAGACCGTAATGGTTTTATTTTGGTGCATCAGGTCGCATTTGATGATTAGAGAATTACCTAATGACATAATTATTTTGGATGTTGCTTGATTTTTTTTTCTTTTGTTCTTTCTAATTGATTTAGTATATTTTAGGATTTCGAATTACCAACTTTTATTTGCTGGTTTCTACATGCCAGCATACGGGAAGGTATATGAGTTTTCTTGTTTTGTGTCATTGAAGGCGAAATTCTCTTTCAGTTTCTTTTTAAAGGCTTGGCATATCTTGTATTGTTTGGTCTAGTAATTTTATGATCTGACATTATTGCTGCTTGTCATGCAATGAGTATTGCGGGGATTCGAATCTATGGTTTCTCTTACCAAAGTATACTTTTTTATGCAGGATTTGGAAATTCCAAATGAGAACATTTTCCTGAGAAACAAAGAGGGTCTCCGACCATTCTGCTCTGCAGATTCTATACTCTGCTCTGCAGATTCTATACAAGATATATCCTTTGCTACTGAGCTGATAAGAATGCAACACTGGTCAAAACTTAAAACCCATCTCAAAACCACAAACCCCACCACACTTCTTCTACAGCTCTTCAATTCAGATGCTGACCCTGTGCTCATTCTCAGGTATTTTTGTTGGTCAACAAAAGAGCTTAGAATATCACACTCTTTGGTACTCACAGGCAGACTATTAGACGCACTGGCAGCCGCAAAAGAGTACCCAAAAATGAGATCTTTTTTGCACAAGTTTGTTAAAAATGAGAGCTTTAGTTCTGTTTCTTCAGTTTTTCATGCACTTTCTATGTCTAGTGATAGTTTATGTCATAATTCCATAATTATCGATATGTTGATGTTGGCTTATTTAAAAAATATGAAAACCCATATGGGTTTTGAGGCTTTTAAGAGAGCTGGTGATTATGGGTTGAAGCTTTCAGTTCTTTCTTGTAACCAGTTGTTGTCTGCTCTAGTAAAAGAGGGCAAAGTTGAGGATGTAGAGTATGTATATAAGGATATGAGAAGGAGGAGAATTGAGCCTAATTTGATTAGTTTTAATATCGTGATTAATGGATTGTGTAAAGTTGGGAAATTAAATAAAGCTAGTGATGTTATGGAGGACATGAAATCCATGGCGGTTTTGCCTAATGTGGTTACATATAATACTCTAATTGATGGGTATTGCAAGAAAGGTAGGATTGGAAAAATGTATAAAGCTGATGCCGTTTTTAGGGAAATGTTGGAGAATGGAATTTTCCCAAATGAGATGACTTTCAATATCTTGATTGATGGTTTTTGTAAGGATGAAAATGTATCTGCCGCTATGAAGGTGTTTGAGGAAATGGAAACTCGTGGTGTCAAAGCTGGTGTGATTACATATAATTCTCTGATTAATGGTTTGTGTCGTTATGGGAAACTGGACGAGGCTACTGGCTTGCGGGATGAAATGATGGCCTCAGGTTTGAAGCCGAATGTTGTTACTTACAATGCACTCATAAATGGATTTTGCAAGAAGAAAATGGTGGACAAAGCTAGGGAGTTGTTCAATGATATTGCAGAACAAGGATTGTCTCCCTCTGTCATAACGTATAACACATTGATTGATGCTTATTGTAAGGAAGGAAGAATGGAAGATGCATTTGCTCTGCGTAATTCTATGTTAGATAGAGGGGTTTTGCCTGATGTTTCGACATATAACTGCTTAATAGCTGGATTATGTAGAAAGGGCAATATCAAAGGAGCTAGGGACCTCACAAATGACTTGATAAACAATGGTCTGACAGCTGATCTTGTAACATATAATATATTGATAGGTGCACTGTGCAAAGATGGGCAGTCGAAAATGGCAGTGAGACTCTTGGATGAGATGTTCAAAGTGGGTTTGAGTCCTAGTCATGTGACGTATAATACTTTGATGGATGGCTACTGCAGCAAAGGAAACCTTGTGGCAGCATTGAATTTGAGAAAACAAATGGAGAAAGAAAAGAAGAGGCCAAATATTGTTACATATAATGTACTGATTAAAGGTTTCTGTCAGAAGGGTAAACTAAAAGACGCAAACATGCTTCTTAATGAGATGTTGGAGAAGGGTTTGATACCAAATCAAACGACCTACCTGATAGTTAGAGCAGAAATGATGGAGAAAGGTTTTGTTCCCGACATAGAAGGACATATGTATAATATTTCAGGCAGCTCATAGCTCCTTTAAGAGGGAAAGAGAATTAACAACACCATGGCCAATGTATTATTTGTTACCATCGACGTAACTGTAAGAACCTTAGCTTTTGTTCTCACATGACAGTTTGTACATATCCAGAGTTTAGTATGTGTAGGTGTGGTTGATCTCAATTCCTGCCCTGGATCCAGATGTGCTTTCTTGTCTGTTGGCTCACTGTGCAGCACTCCGTCAAAAGCGGAGGAGTTATCGACTGATGATATCTGGAAAGACTCATCCAAATTAACTCTTCAATGACAAGACAACCTTCCTGGTTTGTTCTGTTTCAAATCTTTTTTTTTTTAATTTTTTAATTTTTTTTAATTTTCATTTTGAGTACAAAGCTGTTAAATTGTTGAAGGGAGAACAATTCAATCCTGTTTCTCTTAATGGTGATTTTATTACCAAGATCGCTGACCTGGAATGAGTTTCATTTCTTTGGTTGTGTGATGCTTCGTTTTGTAGAGTTCAGAAAGCTCAATCCTATTGGTTAGGTGATGGTGTTGGTGTTGGTAGAAGGAGATGTCATCCCAATTCATTTGCTATTCTATTGGTTAGTTGATTGCAGTTTTTGATTTTAGATGCTTTCTCTTCTGTTTAATATCAATGTTTATTTGTTTATTGGGAATGGAAATTTATAGCATCTAGAATAGAAGATTCCACAAAGTCCATTGTTGCCTTCTAATCTTAAGAGAAAGCTATCAAATATCAAGTTAATTTCAATTTTACAATTTTTTATTCTTTATTTGTTTATTTTGGTTTTTGTCAGTAATTTTATTGACTATTCCAGACAAATTGGTTCTTTTGTAAACCAAGAATCTTTGCCTTTACCTGGAAAATTTTGAAATCTACATCATGTTGTTTACACTAAAGAAGCTTGTCTTAATCGATGATATTAATGCTAATTTTCATTGCAAATATGTTAACTTTGCCTGTGCATTAGCTCAACTGTGCATGATTACTGCATCTCTGGAGCCAAAAATATATCAAGTATTTGCATTCTTAAGAATCCTTTTTTCATCTTCTGGGCATATAAGATCCTTAACTGATGTTCATAATCCATCTATTTTCCAAAGTACATCTCAGATTTGGATACTGATTAATTTTCTTTTGTATACAACTTGCAGGCTGCTACCATTGTTCCCTTGAGCATACAGCCTCTTCATAATCTCGCTGTGTAGGTCTTGTTCTTAGATCACAAATCCTCACGTATGCCAGCTGATGTTTATGAAGTGTAGAGAGAAAGATGATTTTCTTTTAGTAGAACAAATCTTGATTGGTTTAGTACTCTTTTAAGTGCAAAGCAAAGAAATAAAAATATTATTGTTTCTGCCGAAATTGATTTTCTTTTGATAAAACGAGTCTTTATTGGGGTAGGACTATTTTAAGCGCAAACTAAATGAGTAGACAACCTTAGTATCTCTAGTATTTTATTGTTTACTAATAGGTAATGATTAGAGTGATAAACCCTACATTACTGTTGCAATTCGACTAGCTTACCAAACCATGGAGAATAACTCAACAATACATCACATATGTTTGACAAGTAAGCTTATGTGGCCAGACTAGTTACCGGAAAAGAAGTAGAAAGGAAATTTATTGGCTGATTTCTGAAATTATAGATGTTATTATGGATAAGTATTGCTTTGTAGTGGGTCGTATACTAAGAACTGGCGATTCGGTTGCTCACACTTTAGCTAACCTTGCTTTAAAGCATTAAAGCTCTGTTATTTGGCTGAAAAAGTTTCTAGCAGAGTTAGTTTGATTGCTATAAGTTTTCCTATTAATGGAATTTCTTTTAAAAAAAGAAAAAGTTTGACAAGCAAGCATTATTACTCTGCTAATTTGTTTTCTGAACAACTTGCAAGGGAAGGTTGATGTATGACAGAAATCGATAAAACGATCAAAGGAGTTTACTAAATTTAATCAGAATCCGCTGTAGAAGAAATTTGACTACGCCATCGATGGAGTTGAAACAAGTAAATACAATAATAATAGAAATGAAAAAGAACAGTAAAACAGTGAAGTGAAAGCTAGGTGACTACTAAAATAAGCAGGCACAGGCACTGAATCTGACGCCAGTGCTAAATCAACATTGACTTTAACCTACTATGATGGAGAGGCCAATGAACGCTCTCCGCCATATTATTGCAATTAGAAGTTATAGAAGACATTTTTTACTGTAGTGGAAGTGAAAGCTTCTTACTTGTTCTGAATTGAAACTTTTAAGCAACTATCAAAACTTAAGATTTTGATAGTGAGCATTTCCTAATCTTTAAAGTGAAATTCCAAAATCCAGCCATCCTTGGTAAGGGTACCGTAATTGGATATAGATTTGTAGATCACGCTAAACTAAATCAGTCTAGACTTTCAATTTTCCATAAATTTTCAATATAAATATAATTTGTAACTTACAAAAAAGTGAAATTCCAAACAGCGAACTCCATGTTAATAAACTTATCCAACGACATACGGAGATAATCATGCTTACTCTATGCAGATTAACTATCGCTAGAGAATAAGAACAAAGAAAGAGCATTACCAAAAAATTTTAAAAGATATTTAATGCCAAACAGGTCTTCCTTCCAATACATAATAGTTAGCATTCAACATTCAAATAAACACCGAAACATGGAAGTTTGCATGACTGTATACTAGAAGGGAAGAAGGGAGAACAAGAATAACTTTAACCCCTTTTTGCTGCCCTTTGTCCGGATATCTTACTCCTCTTAGCTTGATGAACATTTTTTATTCTCATGTTACATGCTGTTATAAGCTTGTAATCGTAGTGAGGCATTTGACTTAGCTTCCCAAATCTCTCCTCGTAGAAGTGCCAAAGTTCTGACCTGATCAAGCAAAGTATCAAGTGAGAGACTACATATATAACTGGATAAGTATATCTAAGAATTGCTAGACTTTATGTTTTACCAGTATGCCAAGAACTGAAATGGTGCATACTTTCCATAGATTGCTTCAACATCCATTTGAACTGTTTTAGTGTTGGATTTTCTACCATGGACCTGCATTAGGAAATATAAACAATGATACCAAAAACATTTCAGTAGGTGAGAATGCCTAAAGAAGGATAAGGAATTACCTGTTTTAAATGCCTTATAGTTTCAGAGTCAGTTGGAATCACATGGTAAAACCCCATGCATACAAGCACATTGGCACGTGTAAACGGACCAAATCCATTAATACTGCTGAGCTTCTCGGCCAGCTTATCATAGGTTGTTAAGCTGGTTTCATTGGAAATTTCTTCTAGTTCTCTTAACTGAATCCTGCCTTCAACAATTCCCTGGGCAAGTTTTAATATACGACCTGCTCTGTAGCCAAGATTGCAGCGCTTTGCTAAAACACTTTCATCAAGCTTAGCTAGTTCTCTTGGGCTAGGAAAGTTACCAATTCTAGCACACGCAGATGGTTCTCTTCCTTCAGAGAACTGAAGATAAGACACCAAACAAGGAGAATCATCTGCAATATTGTTTCGAAGGAATTTTGGTTTCAAATTGTCTTTAATATTTCCAGCACGGTCCAGGTTCGAATCGATATCTTCTTCTGAGCATTCTTTCATCTCTGCAAATCTGCTTGTCAACTTGGTGGCAACTTCCGAAGCTTTTCGCTTTGTCTTTGACTCTTTTTCAGCAGGTGTTGTCGGAATGAAATTCTCAGTCTCAGCTTCAGCAACAGAGATGCCGCATGGGCAATGCTGCAGTTCCCACTGAAGCTCACAAAGTGCCCTAGCCATGCTCAAAGTCCTCGACCAACTGTTAGAATTAAATGGGTGCCAGCTCTTAGTTAAAAATTTAAGCTTCAAAAGTTTGCAAAATTCTCTCCAAATTTGAAACCTCATAGCATATCCGGAATTTTGCAAAATGAGGTTAAGATTTAAGCATTTAGCCAACACTGCTATTACTATTATTACTTTATATAGCAACATTTAAAACAGCAATCTCTATGTAGACGTACTGCCTGGTCGTTAGAATGTATCTAATGAAAAAATGAAAAAGAAAAAACAGGTGTTACTGTTGAGACATTTTATCAAACAGGTAATAGGCAAACATAAAAGAGAAGAAAATGAAAAATAGCGGAAACTGACTTGCAGTTGCAGAGCAGAATGCACTTGACCATATCCTCAAACAAAGTCGGCGAACGAAAGACTCTCCCACTAAACTCCTTTGTATACTCACAATCCTCCGCCATTTCCGATATAACCCTTTTAAACTCTCTCACATTCCTTTCCTCCGACTCCGACAACCGCAGCATTCTCCTAACTTGACCCAACAACGCCTCTCGCTGCCGACTCGATAGCAACGAGGACACGGACCCAGAACCGGAATTGTCAACTTTGACGTGGAGAGAGTTAGAATCTTGTTGCGGGTGGTAGATTGTGACCGTAACGGAGGAAGGATAGGCGTCAGCGTTGTCGTCATCGTCGAGAGAGACACGAAGAGGACGAGAAAGGGATTGGGAAAGAGGATCCCAGCGATTGGGAGACATCATGAACAATCCGTGGCTACATACTGCCGTCTCGAGGTTGAATGTTTTTGCTGCTTCGCCTAATGGGAGTTTCAGTACACACTCTTCCTCCTCCTGCATCTCCAGTATATCCATTGAAGCTTCGCTTCTTGTTCCACGATCTTATAAATATGGCATGCATGGGAGAAGGATGAAAAAAAAAATTAATATTTTAAATTTTAATAACTATTTATTCTCGACAAATAATAAAAAAAAAAGGCGATGGGAGAAATAAAAAAAAAATATAGTTATATTTATAAATTATATACTCTGAATCAGAAGTTAGTATTCAATTTCAAAAAATATGAATGTATAAGAGTTAAGAGGAGCAATTCGCAACATTGAAGTGAAAGCTAGTTGAAAGCTTCAATGTCTTACATCAACGAAATTTCTACCCCAGTCACATAGAGTTGTAGATTTTACTGTCAAATAGAATAAAAGAAGATTTGGTTACGTAAACATCCGTTGCTGAAACAAAGAGTTTAGATATTTGTAAGCCTATTTTCAGAACTTATGTTAATGCAATTGCAAACGATCGATCTGGCTAATCCATCATTTCTTCAAGTAATGGATCTAAAACTCAAGGTTTTCCCGTTGCTAGTATTGAACATAAAGATTTTGGTTACTGTAGTGGCAGCAACAAATTATCAGGATTGTAAGTTGCTTCAATGTTGATGCATAATGCATTATTTCACTTTCTGTTCTCAACGTACGGTTCCTTCTTATATCCTATCTCAGCTTAGAAACTTAAGCATAGCTAATTCTGTAGATCAAAAGTCCATTGAGTTGATTCAGCAGCAACTCCTGTCAGTTTTCCTCTCTGCATGCTTCACAAATGAGAAACCAATCTAGCTACTTTAACCTGCACATCATTTATGCTAGCAGATGTTTGAGAGGTTCACTTTTGGTATTTAATCTGAATATCTAATGCATGCAGTCACAGAATGGTGTTCTATGACATCTAAAGTCTCTAAGGGGAAATGGAAATTTACACCGCCCAACTGGATTGGCCATGACCCTTGCGGTGATACTTGGGAAGGAATTAAGTGCAGCAATGAACGTATTATCTCTATGTAAGTCAGTTTAACTTCATTTGCTGATGCTCTTTCCTACGCTTGAGGATAATTTAAAACTTGATGATTTTAAATTTTCAGAGTACTATCAGACATAGGTTTGAAAGGTACTCTATCTGGAGATATTGGGCAACTACAGTAGTTAAAGACACTACGTTTTTCTCTTCCTAAATACAAAAAAATATTTAGTACCATCAAAGAAGAATCCCTTGCCTAGATGTCCTTGAAGCATAAATAATCGTGACCAGTACCGAAAGGAATGTAAAAATATATATAATTGAAAAATACCAAATACTTTAAGAAAATTTCCCGATTTTGAGCTTATCTGCACGGACATCTATCTAAAAACAAAGATCTGGTCGGACTTTTTACACTGCCTATTGGGAATTTGACGAAGCTTGTAAACTTGTAAGATTAACGGTGGTTAGATTATCATCTGCTAAGTTAATTATATGGTTTATATATGACCTTACAAATTTACTTCTTGGCCTCCCTTTGATGCCACAGTACGAACTGGTTGTGGCTTCCATGGTCCAATTCCAAATACGATAGGATCTCTAACCACACTTGTTACTTTGTAAGGATTCCAATTTTAACATTCTATCATTCTATTTTTATCTACCTTCGTTTATCATCTTAAATTGCAACTCTAACAAATCATGTCTTGTCCTGATCTCTGAAACTATTAATTTCCATTCTCTGCAGACAACAAGCTCAATGGAACAATCCCTGTCTCTGATGGAACTTCACCTGGACTGGATATGCTAGTAAATGCTATACACTTGTATGTATTAGAGATTGTTCCTTCATTTGCTGGTTTTGGTTTTTCCGAGCAATAATCAACACAATAGTGGTCTATTATTTCAGAGTCATTTGGGGAAAAACTGTTTCACAGGATCAATCCCACCTCAACTTTTCAGCTCGGAATTGAAACAGCTGCAACATACGCAAGTTTTGCTCGAATTATAACACCAGTGGCTACATGAGATCCATGTGTCTGGTCATGAAATTCCATTCATAATCTATATACATAACCAGATAATAATGAAAAGAGATTGCAACCTTTCAGATATATGGTAATTGCATTTGTATGCAAGAATTACACATCAAAGATTTCAAGTTGCATTTATTTTGTCGATTGCCAAGAGCTTCTTATCTGGAAATGGTTAGAACCAAAGGACTACAGCTGCAAGCAAAGTTGCAAGTTCAACATTCTTTCATGTGGCTACTTAGTATAAAATTGCTGAAATTTTTTTAGTGGATCATATGACAGTATTCATGCTTAAGAGCAGCATTTGGTAATTACTTTAAAAATATATATATGCTTCAATTTCCAGAATCAGACTTTTAGCAACAAACGTAATATCAAATATGGAATTAAACAATTAATAAATAGTACAAAATGAGTAATAGCAATAAAAAAAATTTCATTGATAGATGAGTTGACACTACTGGTTTGAACAGGCTTTTAGACCGCAATCAATTTTCTGGCCCTATCCCCACCACTCGGGAACAACTACAGAACTTATGGGTCATGTGAGTATCTTAAGAACCTAACTCATAATTTTTTAATCTTGCAGGCCATGAACATTTAACTTTGTTACTAAGTTTTGTCTTGGGCAACAGGCGCTTGGACAGAAATTCATTAAGAGAGTATGTAAATCTGGACCTCAGTAAACTTACCGGAATGACTGAAATGTAAGCAGACTATAAAGCTTACAACTTAAGCTATTTGCCCGATATCTACGCAGGTCCACTTTTGTAGTATAATTGCTTTCTCAAGAATAAAATTGGTAACTTGTTCCCTCTTCTCCCTATCTTTTATTTCACTCAAATGCACTTTCTTTAACATAATTGTTTGGGATATAAGTATGATAAATTCAGGACTGTTCACTATTGCATGTGAGCATGATGAGTATGTCTTGCTCTGCCAGAATAATGGAACGCACGCTCTTCAATCTTCCTGAACTGCAGTCAGAGTGAGTATCAAATAAATTCCCAAATAGCTTCGCATTCAATATCCTAGATGATGAGAAATCCAACTGAAATGAACACGACATATAAATATATTTTAGTGCATCAAATCTAATCAGATCGCATAAAGTTACAAGCTCATTACTTTGACCTATTTTTGCAGCATACTAAAAGCAAGCTTAATGGCACCTTGAATATCAGCAACTATGGAAGCCAACTAGAACTCATTGATTTGCGGAAAAACTCCATTAAAAATTTTCAAGGCCCAGGATACAATAAGACATTGAAGTAGGTTACACTACTTCCTTTTATCTCCATAAAAATTCTAAGAACTAATTGTTTGATTAACCTTCTCACAATAGCTGTTCAAAATGATATTACCTTACAGCTGAACTCTGCATGATCTTTTTCAGGCTCGACAATAATCCATATTGCGAAGCAGAACAATTAGAAAAACGCTGCTCTGATTCCCAGCAGTCGGATTACTCATACTCCACACCAGCAAATAATTGTGAGCCTATTCCCTGTCGCTCGGGTCAAATTGTCTGCCCTGACTGTAAATGTGGATATCCAATAATTGGGATCCTAATCTTCAGATCTTTTTCCTTCTCAAGCTTAGGAAATGAGAGTTACTACAATTTTTTCCAGGATAGTCATATGGATTCTTATATGATAACTATACTTCGCGTTGATTCAATTTATTTGAGCGCGAGCATTTCAATTCATAAATCCAATTGATTTCCTGGAATTGACGGTGCAAGTCTTTTCATCTGGTAAAAATCGCTTCAACCGAACAGAACTTTCCATGATTACATCTCAGCTCAACAACATTAACTTTTATCAGTATCTCAACATACTTTGGACACTTCACCCACTAATCTATTTCCCAGAAAACTACAAGTATGTTTGCTTGCTTTGTCATATGCTAGTAGGTGAATTGTGACCTCAAGCTTCGGTGTGAATTGAAGAGCTAAAGAAATACACCAAGAACTTTTCAGATGCTAACATTCTCGGATCTGGGGGATATGGGCAGGTTCTTTCTTTTCTGACCTTATAGGACTGAATGTAAGATATGCTAAGAATTCGTTCACTTGAAGCTAATGACATACACGAAGCAGTACTAATCCTCAACAGAGGACTGCTCTGTCTCTCATCATGGAAAAGATTCAGTTTTGAGGTTGCATGGATATATCTTGTGCCAATGTTTATAGCTAATTCAATCTGGATTTCATTGCCACAGCAACAAGAGTAGCAGTATTGTATGCTTAGCTTGTGTCTTATTCCCTAGAACATACTGCACCTAGCATAAAGCAGGAATAAATTATCCCCAAAATTGACCAAAAGTTAATATAGGAATTGAACTGGCTTCTGGACCACCTCTCATGATCTTCTACTGCCAACCTTTCGGTGCCTTATTTGTACTGGGTTACAGGTCTATAAAGGGACACTGGAAACTGGATTATTAGTTGCCGTTAAAAGGGTTAAGCAGGGATCGTTGCAGGGTAGTCCTGAGTTCAAAAGAGAGATTGAGCTGTTGTCAAGAGTAGTCCATCACAGAAATATTGTCAGCCTTGTGGGTTTCTGTTACGAGCTACATGAGCAGATGTTGGTCTACGAATACATTGTGAATGGTACACTGAAGGACAGTCTCTCAGGTACTTCCACGCTATCTTGCTACCTGTAATACATCACATGCTTCATCATATATCAAATTGCAGTCACTACTGTTCAATTATTTAAAATAACATGAAATTTAATCCCAACTACGGAATGAAAATAGGCTGCTCCAGCTTCAGTTAAAAAATTAAGAGTCTCCAAAATAGAGTATCTTTGATCATCCCACGGTCCTATCCAGGGTTCTGTTACCTCCACTTCATTCCCATTATTTGACTCAAGCTGACATGCTATTCAACTCAATCCAACCCTAAGAAAAGTCTTTAAAATTTAACATAAAACAAGTAACATGTAATCAACAAATACCATTTGTCATTACTAATATGGATTGATATCTAAGAATGAAAAGAGAATTCTTACGTACTGGGAAATGCACAAATCTGTGAATCAGTTCTTTACACGTACTCTGAACAATATGCAAATAACTTATGCAGGGAAATCAGGAATCCGCTTAAGTTGGATGGGGAGACTTAAAGGAGCCCTTGACGCTATATGATATATATTTTTTATTTGAAATTAATGAGAAAAGGTGAGTGGGATTGGGCTTAATTGTTTCATCTTGAATTAATCCGTGTGATGTATATGATAATAACAACTATTGAATCAATAAATAGTCAGACGCGTGAATCAGTGTAATAATATGCAATTATACTAACCATATATTGAAGTGGTAAACATAACTATTTTATCTGGCCTGTTGTAAACAGAACTATATAATTAGAAACTAAGAACAAACAAAACTTGATCTGTATATATTTGGTTATTTCCTTGAGTTAGAACTCTGCACCACAAGAGGTGATGCTTGAAAATAGAGTAAAATTAATTGATACTTGAAAAAACCAATGGGTTCGGTATGATTTTATCAAATATTCAATCTAGGACAAATTTCACTTTGAAAACTCAGAATTTTTGGGTTCGGTTTGATTTCGATACAAAAAACTTAAATCAATCGAAAAACTATTTTTCACATAAAAGAACATTATTTGTGGGGTTAAATTTAAAAAAAAAATTTAAATTTTAAACATAATTACTAAAATAACCCTGTATTTTTCCGGCTTATATATGTTCATCATTGCATGTTAGTGTTGATGAAGATCCCACGTGAACTACTAGGCCTCGCCATGAAGAGTGTAGGGCCTATATGTTTGCTATCCCTCATAAACCCCTTTGTGGTTTCCTTAAGAAAGAGATGCTTGTTGCTTATTTAATTTGCATACTTGTTACTCATTAGTTCTTTCATTTAAAGCAGTTCACGTGTCTCCTTAAAGATCATGAAATCCCTTAATGGATATAGGGAGTGTCAAGCTAGTCAATTTCACTCTTTAGCCAAGTCATCCTTAGGTAGTGCTTACTTGATGCATTTAATATATTATAATCTTCTTTTTCTTTAGATCCCAGGCCATTGATTTCCCATAGCCCAAGTTTACCACTACATCGAGGTGGTCTCCCTCTACTAGGTCATGTCAAGGTAGTCAAATCGTGGAGGATACTTGCCATATGAGGTGGTCTCCCTTGAAGGAGTCATCATCTTTAGTCCACATGGTAATACTGTGGTGGATACTTGCTACGTAAGGTGGTCTTCCTTTAAAAAGCTATTATCCTTAGTGGAGGTGATCATATCATGGTGGACATTTGTCACTTGTGACCTTTTTTGTGGTTATACCAGACATATTATTTTACCCCAACATGACAATGATGTAAATATATTAAGATTTTAAATTCAAGATTTGTAAAAATTTAACTTAATTTTACTTAAATATAATTATAAGTTTTCGCAGTTGCTCGGAAACAACCAATTTAAAACATTTTAGTAATTGAAACTAAATTATATTTAGACTTCAAACTAAAATTTAATTATGTACTTAATTGAGGCATAACTTATTCTCTAAGTTAGTGTATTTGGAAGAATAAGTAAATAATGTAAAGACCTAATCTTTTTGGGCCTTCTACAATAGGTATACTCAATAAACGAGATTTGACCAAAATAAAATCTTTTTCAACAATCGCATAATTCATAATATTTTTAGAGGAAAACATATTTTTTAACAAATGTTAAAAATTCTAGCCTTAACAGTTTTAACTACTATTAATTTTCTACTTCTTCTTTTCCTTCTTGTTGTTTTTATTGGACTCCCATTCTTTTTATCTTTACTGCAATCCAAGATTCATTCTTTTGTGATTATTTTTCGTTTATATGAGGCAATTGGCTCTCAACGATGGCTGATTCTTTTGAGGGACATCTTTCCGACCTTAAAATGTGGGATATTATAAAAAAGCACATAAGAAACTATAGCAATGATGAAGAAATTTTCATTACTTCAATAGAGAATTTTAAGTCTCAAACACTAGAAGAACTCTATGAGATTTTTTATGTTTTTGTTGCTGTATTGTAGAAGCTATATTTGATGTTTCTAAACACTATATAGCATTGTTCATCTCTCAACATTTAATTAAGAAAGCATATATATGTTTATACTACTTTGAAAAAGGGCCACAAACTTACATTTTATGCATATTTATTAATGCTCACTGAAAGCTTGAGCACAAGAAACTTTACATTTTTTTTGTCGAAGAGTATATGTTCTTTTAAAAGCACAGTGGCAGTTCATGGGCATTTAAAAGCTCAGCAAATATAGCAAGCATTAAAAGAATGTTCATATACTGTATTAAAGAAAGAAGGATTTGTGGTATCAACTAGAAGTTAGATGAGTTTGACTCAACTATTCATATTCGATAATAGATTATGTGATTCAGGTGAGGTGCAAGGTCGTAAAGGCTTTTTTTTTAATACAAATTTTAAGATATATTAATTATTATGATATATTAATTAAATTGTAACTGTGATTAAATTAATATTCAGATACTGTTAATTTATAAAAAAAAAATGAAAAGAAAGGGGATTTGCTTCATATATATATATATATATATATATATATATATATATGTTCTTCTAATTTATAAATTTTTTTACTGCAAATATATTGTTATTAATTATATATAAACAAGTATATATCTCCTTTTTTTCATGTGTTATTATATAATAATATGATGAAGAAAGATAAAGACGGGGACAGTTATTGTGCGGCGATAATCGAAACAAAGTTATGACTAGGACAAAATTAATAATAAAAACAAATACAAAAGAGAAAGAGGGTGACACAAGATTTTGTTCGGTTTGCAAATTTCTACTAATATATATTAGAAATGAATTGAGAATAAAACAATTAAGCAGCTTTCTGGCAGTATATATATGCTATGCTATTTATTTATAATCCGATTAAAACAAACTTGACCTACATGTGGTCATCACTTATTTATGTTGAATATAGAAGAAAGAACTAGGCACAGTCTAATCTAAAGATTAAGCAAGAGCAATATTTGTTGCTTCTGCACTAAGATAGATAAGGATGCATTAATTTAATTAGAAATTAAAAACAAACAAAACTTAATATACATCTGGTTATTCCTTGAGTTGAACTCTGCACACCACAAGAGTCGATGCCTGAAAAATGCATTGAAATTAATTAATATGTAGCCAAGTAAACAAATAAATTATATATATAGAAGGAGAGAAATTAAACTAATACCTTGACTCGCGTATTGGGATCATGAATTTGAGCAATTATATTAGGGTGAAATCTACACTCGTGAATAATCCATTTGGTTCTTTCATATCTGGGTGATTGCCCCCTATAATAAGTCAAAGTTCGCACTAACCCATGAACGTACATGTTAACAGTCCTTCTTCTCTCCCCGATAACTTGATAATGTGAGAGTACATCCTACTCCTTCCTGCATATAGAGTAGTACCCATCCTCGTTTACTAGTTTCACATTAGTATTTGGCCTCTTTGTGAAGAAATACCACTCTTTCTTCCATGTATGCTTGCAGCGGCACTCACCGAACGGAAGCTGATCTGGGTTTCTGAAGTAGAGATCGTCGACGGTGGTAATAAGGTCCGGAGCAGATCTGATTAGATCAAATACTTTGCTTCTCAAATATAAGCTTAACAAAAAACTATTATTAGGCCGAAATATAGCTCCAATGCTTATTATTTATTCATAACGTGCAATGTCTCTAAGTCGTCTTCTTTTTACACGACGATCGTCATCATCATCATCATGTCGCCTTCTTTCTTCTTCTTGATCAAATAAATCATCATCAAATACTCTGCCCCCCTCGTCTTCTTTCTTCATCATCATCACCATGTCGTCTCCTTCTTCTTCTTTCTTCACGATGATGTCGCTTTCTTTCACCATCGTCGTATTATATATTAATACGCAATAAAAAACAAATAGAAGAATACTTCTTTTAATCAATACTATATATTTGCAGTGAGGATATTTATAATTTGGAAGAATGAAAATATATATAGAGAGAGAGAGAGAGAGCAAATCCTTTGCCTTTTAGGAAAAGGATTTCTATGTATATTAACATCCCAGCCGTATCCAAGTCTATTACTATTAGGACAAGGAGTTTTAATTAATTTATGATAGACATTCTTAACGTAATGCATTAATCTACGTACCTAATAGTAATTTAATTATAGTTACAATTACAAATGGAAAAGGATTCGTTATAAAATTAATAAATAATAATAATTCATTATTATTTAGTCCTATTAATATTACACCTTTGCGATTGAGTGCTACAACTACATGCACTTAATATATAAATCATAATAACTCAATAAACATATTTTGAGTTCCAAAAGTGGAAAAAATTCTTATTATTGTAATAAAGACTTTAATGTATGAGTTAGCTAGAAAGAAGCAAAAGGTTTTTTCTCTCATCCCACACAAGCACATATGGAGAGTCATTTTCTAATAATTGATATATATATATATATATATATATATATAGGGGCAGGTTTAATGGCCCTTTTTGTTTACACAAAATTTTACATTAAATACAAGTCGTTGAATCTAAGTACGTTCAACGGCTGAAATTGCATCTGACCATATATTTAACGCACAATTAATGCATCCATAATTAATGCACTGTTAAATACAATTTCAACCGTTGGATGTTCTCAAATCGAAGACCTATATTTTGATGTAAGATTTTATGTGAAAAAAAAAACCAGTGATCCTGTCTCACACACACACACACATATATATATATATATATATATATATATATATATATATATATAGACAAAAAGAAAGCCTTATCGTTTCTAATTTGTGTCTTTATAATTTGGTTTACCCTTTTATTATGTTAGTTCCGAAGTCTATTTATTTAACTGAAAATATTAATTATGGGTACACGTTTGCCTATCATATTCGTCTTTGTATCAGCATGAGTTCTTCATAAATATTTTAAAATATCAAAATAATATAAGACGGATTACGGGACCAAAACAAAAACGTAAAATTAGTAAATAAAATTTTAGAAATAATTTATAATTTAAAAGGTAAAATGCTCACTTTTTAAAGATACGACTAAATTAAGCAACAAAAAGATTGCAAATATAAAATATAAATATTTTTTATATAAATTCAAGAAAAGAATTGTGAGTTCTTCCGAGCCAAATCTCCTTTAAATTTTTATGTAATTTTGTTATTATCTGTACTATTTTTTTTATGCTGTAAAAATTTGAAACATGTAATGATAATATATATAATATTACTATAAGGTAGCACACGTAATAGTAGTAATATTTCGTTAATATTAATTATGAGAGAGAGATATGAATGATACATACATATATATATATATATATATATATGGGATATTAACACATACCTCCCCTGAGGTTTGAGACTTTAACACTTAGATGGAAGGTTTGAATAAAGGCACACTTACCTCCCCTGGACCTTTAGTTGACCATCCATTTATATTTAAATGACTAAAATACCCTTAATTACTTTAAAGTTAAAATTTAAGAAATTTAATTTTAATTTATATAATGTTTGAAGATTAAAATTTAATTAACAATAATTTAAAATTTTTATTTATTTAATATTTATTTAAAGTTAAAAATTTAATTTTAAATAAATATTAAATATAATACATAATTAAAAACTGAAATTATCAAATTAGAAAAGTGGTCATTTTGTACAATAAAGTTTAAAATTTGAATAAATATGGTATATGAATAAAAATTAAATTATCATTAACCAAATTCTTAATTTAAATAAATATAAATTAAAAATTTTAAATTATATTATCATTAATTAAATTCTTAATTTTAACACATAATAAATAAATATAAAGTAAAATGGTCAAATTAATATATTATTAATTAAAATGTAAATAAATACAAATTTAAATTATTGTTAATTAAATTTTAGTCTTCAAATATTATATAAATCAAAATTAAATTTCTTAAATTTTAATTTTAAAGTAATTAAGGGTATTTTAGTCATTTAAATATAAATGGATGGTCAACTAAAGGTCCAGGGGAGGTAAGTGTGTCTTTTCTCAAATTTTCTATTTAAGTATTAAAGTTTCAAACCCCAGGGGAGGTATGTGTTAAAATCCATATATATATATAGAGAGAGAGAGAGAGAGAGAGAGAGAGAGAGAGAGAGAGAGAGAGAGAGAGAGAGAGAGAGAGAGAGATATGAATGGGAGAGAGCTTTAGGAATTAACTTTGTCAAAGTCAAGGGGTGTGGTTTGAAAAGCAAGGGCATGTGAGGATGGGGTCACAGTGACAACGGAGCACTATAATTAATTATACATATTAATGCCCAAGTGGGCGCGGCCATAATTTAATGAATATCAACAGCAACAGCAACACCACCAGCTACCACCAAGTTTTGAGCCATTCCTCCATATGAATATGGTGACCTTCCTAAGAGAGGAGGATTATATATATCTGTGTGTGTGTATGATCCAATATTATATGCATGTTAAAATCTTTGGTTGCATTAATATTAAAATCCCTGATGATGGTTTCTGTACAATAGAAGAAAGAATAATAAGACAAATGATGAGGGGAATGTGAGTTGAAGCGGCTTGAAAAATTCAAACATCTCTTATATCTATTTAAAATATAATATTAGGTATGGAAAATTTTCTTCACCTGCTAATACACTTTGTTTTTCTTTCTTTGAAAAATTACAAACTCGTTCCTGTCGAATTTCATCACTTTGAATTGTTCTCCTCTCCAGGAAACTTGTTCAAGTCATGAAAGGCCTGTCCAAAAATAAATAAATAAATGATTCTCAACTTGTTATAAAATTTCATGTTAAACAAAACCACCCACCAATCACAATCTGTCACTGTGATTGAATAGATATTTATTAAATGCATTTGCTTTTTATCTCTGGCTCTATTTAATACGACCATTTGGCAAATTCAGTGTATTGGTATTGAGACAATTTTTGTTTATTTTGGAATTTTCTTCACCGTGGTCTATTAAGACAACTCCATTACACTTTCTAGCTGCGTTTACTTTGTTTTAAGGGAATTAAAAAAGCAAAATTGACTATTGAATTTGTATCTACCAGCATTGCAAAGCTTTATTTGTAATCCTTAGACGTGTGACAATTATTTGGTTGCAAATTTGTAGTCAAAGATTGCAACTTTTCAGCTGAAATTTGTTATGGCAAATGGGTTTCCAGTTTTATGCAAGTCTGGCTAGAAAGTTGTGAAGTTTCTTGAGATTTGGAGCTTTTTTTTTCTTTTGTTTTGGAGGAATGGGTGTAAAATTTCTGGTGTTTTTGCTGTCTGTTTTCATCCAGGTTGTGATCATAGCTGCTTCGACTAATGATCAAGATTGTAAGTTCACTTCAGTTAGCATCTCCATTTTTCTTGGTTTGTAAATGAAGTGAGTTATATGAACTGCATAATGCTCTATTTTGAGTGTTTTTGGCATAAATAAACACTTTCTGATTTGGGTACTGCTGTCTTGATTCTACGTGCTTCTAGTTTTGATTTACTTGGCATACTCGTAATTAGGAAATACTTTCCTTTTGGAGCAACACTTGGATGATTTTGTTCTGAAAATCACTTGTCTATTTTAGATACTTGTGCATTTATATTGGATGATTTTGTTTTAGGTGGATGGCTTATTGAAATATTTCCATTGATGGTACTTTTTCTTGATTTTATGCAGCTGCTATTCTGAAATCTCTCAAGGATATTTGGGAGAATGAGCCGCCTAATTGGCAGGACACAGATCCTTGTGGCAGCAACTGGGAAGGAATTGGTTGTACCAATTCGCGCGTGACTTCCATGTAAGTTCTTGGAAAGTATTTTACATGTTGAAGCCAATGGAAGAATGCTTATTCTGTTGTCATTTTAAGCCATCAATTCTCTGTTTCAGAACATTATCTGGCATGGGATTGAAGGGTCAGCTTTCGGGAGACATCTCAGGATTATCAGAGTTACATACTCTGTAATTTTTCTCTCTTCACTTGAATTTTATCATATCATGAAGCTCATTTTCCAACTAATCAAACATCTGATAATGTTTGGTGGAAATTTTGTCGATTAGTCTTCACAGGAGAGTTAGAATTTTCACATATTTTATTTGAACTCTTTAATTTTTGTAGGGATTTATCTTACAACAAGGATTTAAAAGGATCTCTTCCACAAACAATTGGAAATTTGCAGAAGTTAACAAACTTGTAAGTACATATATTCTTGTCAAAGCATTTCCTGACATGAAACTTCTGTAGTTAGAATTTAGAATCCTCACAAAGAGCATGTTCCTATTTTGGATGCCAGAATTCTGGTGGGTTGCAGCTTTTCTGGGCCAATTCCTGACTCAATTGGATCTCTGGAGGAGCTTGTCTTTCTGTAAGGATTTCAAATCTTACATTAAAGTATTGCAATTGCCAATATTATGCTGTCCTCGAGGGATCTGAATTTTCTCATTGCTACTGCATGCAGATCTTTGAATTCTAATGGCTTCAGTGGAAAAATTCCACCTTCCATTGGTAAACTGTCAAATCTTTACTGGCTTGATCTTGCTGACAACCAACTTGTGGGGGAAATCCCGGTCTCCAATGGAACTTCACCTGGTCTTGATATGCTAATTCATACAAAGCACTTGTGCGCCAAATCTGTTTGATCTTTTAATTTCTTTTCACTACTTTGGTCATGCTTGGTCTTCAATGATTTATGATTCTCTTTGTTATCCATCATAGTCATATTGGGAAGAATCAACTCTCAGGCTCAATCCCGGAGAAACTTTTCCGATCAGACATGACTCTGCTACATGTGTAAGTTTCAATTGCAATCAGATAAACCCTGCAGTTTGACATAATTCTTTTCCATTCCTCAACTTTTTCACTCTTTGGGCCAGGCTATTTGACAGCAACAACCTTACCGGTCAGCTTCCTTCTACCCTTGGTATTGTGAAAACTTTGGAGGTCGTGTAAGTATCAACATTTCATATTCAAGTGAAATGCTAGTGATAATAGCTGATAATTAATGATACTCTGTGGATCCTTTTCTGATGAATTTCCGTCTTGAATACAGACGTTTCGATAGGAATTCATTGAGTGGGCCTGTTCCTTCAAACCTCAACAATCTTACCAGTGTTAATGAGCTGTAAGCTTACCCCTACAGATGTTGTACTAAGCTTTTGTCCTTTGTTTTGGAAATTCATCATTTTGCACGATAATTTTACAATCATGAGTGTTTGAAAACGATTTTTCAGGTTTCTGTCCGAAAATAAACTGACTGGTGCCATGCCCAACCTTACGGGCTTGAACCTCCTCAGCTACTTGTGAGTAGAAAAGGTTTTCAAATCGATTGTAGGGGGTTAGGCAAAGAGTCCCTGGAACTTCTTATTGATTCAATTTTCATTCTATTACAAAATGATTTTCAGGGACTTGAGTAATAATACTTTCAGTGTATCAGAGATTCCTTCATGGGTTTCAGGATTACAGTCCTTAACAACATTGTAAGTTTCTCGCTACATTTGCTTGCTTACTCTTTACCAATGGAACACATTTGCATATGCTATTTGAGCATGCTTTCATAAAACTAGGACACACTAATTTTCAGCTGCACAAGATAACATTCATAAAGTACAAGGAAAGGTTGCTTTCAAGCATTCAAACTCAATTCTCATTGCAAAAAACACAGGCAATTTTCATTTGAAGTTGGGAATGACAAGCTACTTTTTGTTGCAGAATGATGGAGAATACTCAGCTTCAAGGCCAAGTACCTACTGACCTGTTCAGCCTTCCCCATCTACAGACTGTGTGAGGATTATTAGCTTATATTTTGAACATAGCACCTTATTTTCAATGCAACAGCTATCAGAAGTTATAAACGAAGCACACCAAGTTATAAACTTGCACTCTGATTTTATTATCATGTTTTGACAGGGTTATGAAAAGTAACCAACTTAATGGCACCTTGGACCTTGGCACCAGCTATGGCAACCAGCTGCAACTCATTGATTTGCAGAGTAATCTCATTTCTGGCTTCACAGACAGAGTAGGAGCACCAAGTGTTGACCTAATGTAAAGCTTATTCTTTTCAGTGCCTTTAGAAATTTTTTCTTCCAAACCTAATAATGCATGTTCAGTTCACTTGAGGTTATTTTCTTCATATATTTGCAGACTTGTAGACAACCCAATTTGTCAGGAGTCAGGACAAACAAAACCGTACTGCACAATTTCCCCACCGAGTTCTTCTTATTCAACACCACCAAGGAACTGTATACCTGCTTCCTGCAGTTCAAATCAGATTTCTAGCCCCACCTGTCAATGTGCATACCCATATAAAGGAACTATAGTCTTCAGAGCTCCTTCCTTTTCAGACTTGGCAAACACAACTAACTATGAAATTCTTGAGAAAACTATGATGCAATCTTTTCAAGCTTCATATAAACTTCCTGTAGATTCAATTTCTCTCAGTAATCCACGGAAGAATGCATTCGAGTACTTGGAAGTGAGCCTACAAGTATTTCCTTCTGCCGTAGATCATTTCAATCGAACAGGAGTTTCTAGCATTGGGTTTGTTCTTAGCAACCAGACATATAAACCTCCATCATTTTTTGGACCGTACTTCTTTATTGGGGACCAGTATCAGAACTTTGCTGGTAATTCTGCTAGCATCAACAAAAATTAATTGTTACAATGTTTCTTTCTTTAATGTTAATGCATCTGCTTGTTCATTATCTTTTAGGAGAGTCTGGAGGATCAAAGTCGACGAACATTGGCATTATCATTGGGGCAGCAGCTGGAGGTTGTGTACTGTTGTCACTATTAATCCTTGCAGGGGTTTATGCATATCGTCAAAAGAGAAGAGCAGAGAAAGCAAATGAACAGAACCCTTTTGGTACGTTAACGACAATCTACACTTAGCATTTCTCTAGTTTGTAAATTATTACGTTTATTAATGTTGGATAGTACAAATGCAGCACATTGGGACATGAATAAGAGCAGTGGCAACATTCCTCAGCTGAAAGCAGCAAGATGCTTCTCATTTGAAGAGCTTAAAAAGTACTCTAACAACTTTTCAGAAGCCAATGACATTGGATCTGGGGGCTATGGAAAGGTTTGATTCTTACTTACATGAACTTTAGTATAGTTGAAAGTTAAACCTTTCATCAATTATTCCAATTTTTTTTATTATGACAATGTCTTTGCAGGTATATAGAGGAACTCTTCCCACTGGGGAACTGGTTGCCATCAAACGAGCTCAACAAGGATCTATGCAAGGTGGGCAAGAATTTAAAATGGAGATTGAACTTCTATCAAGAGTCCACCATAAAAATCTAGTCAGCCTTTTAGGATTTTGCTTTGAGCGAGGTGAACAAATGCTAATATATGAGTATGTTGTCAATGGTTCTCTGAGGGATAGTCTGTCAGGTATCTTCATAATGTCTTTCACCCTCTGAATTGAAGCAAATATGTCAGTCAATTAAAATGAAAATCGTTTATGCTGAAAGAGTTCCATAATAAAAATGCAGGGAAGAACGGAATCAGATTGGATTGGATAAGGAGACTTAAAATAGCACTTGGTACCGCAAGAGGTCTAGCCTATCTGCATGAGCTTGCCAATCCTCCTATTATACATAGGGATGTGAAATCAAGCAACATACTTCTGGATGAACGCTTAACAG
This sequence comes from Melia azedarach, assembly GCA_028052125.1. Lineage (NCBI taxonomy): Eukaryota > Viridiplantae > Streptophyta > Magnoliopsida > Sapindales > Meliaceae > Melia > Melia azedarach. The sequence continues at coordinate 17,086,165 of CM051399.1, read as the reverse complement.
CAAAAGTTGCCGATTTTGGTCTCTCAAAATCTTTGGTTGATAGTGAAAAAGGCCATATCAGCACTCAAGTAAAGGGAACGATGGTGAGTATCTCCACATCACTACTCCCCTGTTTTGTTTCATTTTTCGTTAAACATGTTCCTGCATAATGTTAGATGTAGAGAAGGTGGAAGTTTCCTTATACGTCTCTAGCGTTTTATAATTTATTCATGTAATGTTTAAGTTCACGGATGATTCTAAACCTATGTTATATGCACTGAGTGGATTTGTTGGATGCAGGGTTACTTGGATCCAGAATATTACATGACACAACAATTGACGGAAAAGAGTGATGTTTATAGCTTTGGAGTGCTGATGCTAGAACTATTTACTGGACGAAAACCGATAGAGCGAGGAAAATATATAGTCAGAGAGATTAGGATGGCAATGGATAAGAAAAGAGAACTATACAACCTTTATGAATTAATTGATCCAACCATTGTTTCAAGTACAACAATGAAAGGTTTCGAAAAGTTTGTGGATCTAGCAATGACATGTGTGCAAGAATCAGGATCTGACCGGCCTACAATGAGTGAAGTGGTGAAGGAAATCGAGAACATTTTGCAGCAAGCTGGTCTGAATCCCAATGCAGAGTCAGCAACCAGTTCGGCAAGTTATGACGATGCTAGTAAAGGAAAATACCATCCATATAGCAATGAAGGTTTTGATCATAGTTATAGTGGTGGCTTTCCTCCTTCAAAGATAGAGCCACAGTGAGTTTGCACTTCTATGTTTTTGAATTTAACTTGGTTAGAGCAGAGTAGACGCAATTTGTTTCCGATTTTTGTTATTGCCTGTACCATTTGTTTCTTACTCGTGCATCTATTTGATAGAAAAAGTGTGTATAAGAAGAGCAGTATGTACATTTCTATTCAAATGGACTGTGTAAACTGTGGGATTATTTGAATAACCCAAACATCTTATATGCTTCTCCCCGTATATTCTCTTCTTTATTCTTTCATTCTATCATCGTTTCCATTTGTTCTTCATTTCCTCATCTGAATTCATAAATAACCATTGAAGATCTATATGTAAGTCTATTGCATTTGATAAAAAAGTACAGTTACTATATATAAAAAGTTGTTTGTCTTGCAAAATGGAATATAAATGTATACCTCAGGTCATTGGCTTCTCCAACAGGGCAGAAAAGTGCCACTCATTTTTCTTAACTCCGCGATCAAGCTTCATGCCGGCATTCCATCTCAGCTTCTTGAATCCGATTCTATCCAGCATCGGAGCATAAGTTTCGTTAAGTTGTGATCTGAAGCAGAAGAAACGATCAAGCCAAAACAGCCCTCCTGGTCTCAGCACCCTGTATATATCATACAGTGTGAACTCGAGCATCGCATCCGGGATCCAGTTGCTTAGAACATGCATGGAATGAACTATATCCAATGTGTTTTCGAAGAACGGAAGCCTCTGGGAGACGGTCACGTGCATTGGAATCAAGCCTCGAGCAGCAATGAAGCTGTTAAATGGACCATCCAGATTCATTGAGGTTGTAATGATGGTAACATTTCTCTCCCTCATTCTAGCAGCAAATGTTCCACTTCCTCCTCCTATGTCAAGGCCAATTCGGATTGTTCCTGGAGGTTTCGTTCGCAGGACTTGATCAATACCGTAATCAAGCTTACCACTGTCAAAGAGCCATCTACTTCTCTCTCTGCCTTGCAAATCAAAGCAGTTTTTGCAATCAAAGTATCCGGGTGCCTTCTTTCTGTCAATGAGACATTGGTAGCTTTTGCATGTGTATGGTTCCCAAACGATGCTTGTATCTGCTGGTCTTGCCCACAGGCTCTCCGGAAATCGAGTTGGGTCGGCATAATTTGCTGGAGACTTGGGCTTGCATCTCCGGCGAGGCAGGGGTTCACATCCCTTAAGCATAAGCCTCTGAGCAAAAACATCATCAACTGGACATTCGCCGCCAATCTCATAAGTCATATACTTCATCAACTCATCCTGAAACTTGAAGCACCCACCTCCAACTGGCGCAATCACCTCATCAGATCCCATCCTTGGAGAGTACCCTAACGGCAGCTTGTGAGGACCAATTGCAAGCTTCACCTCATCAGGCAAACCAATGGTAAGATCATCAGTTAACCTACTAATTACCCCAGGCAAAATGCTCTTGACTTTCTCTGTTGAATGTTCATGTTCTCGAGTAAGTTCAATGAGAAGAGCTTGTACAAGCAAGTTGGTAGACTTAAGCTGCTGCTGCAACTCAACAACAATGGCATGACTGGCAGCAAGCTCGATTTTCGTAGAATTGAGCTCATTCAAGAGAGCTGTAGAGTTCCAGAGAGGAAGAGCAACCTGGTTAGTATGCCCATTTAGCTTCAAGCTGAAAGAAGGACCTGTAAAAATGTAGATTGTGAGAAGATTGGTAAGTATAACAAGCAGAAGCATTTTCAGCTTGAGCTTATTATGCACCCTCTTTTTTACGAAGTCTTGATCAGCTTCACTTCCCATCTTGCTTTCTAACTGAAGAAGAAGCAGAATTTGTAGTGGTGAAGGCGAGATGTGAAGTAAATGCTAAGCGAAGAACGAGGCAGAGATTAATGGTGCGCAAGTGAGAGTGAGACTTCGTTCATTGGAACTCGGCGGTTTGGACGTTTGAGAAAATTTCGATAACTTTATTACACATAATAACACAACATGCAAACTTGTCAACCTTTGCGCTGTCTCCGGATCTCAGTTCTTATACTCCACACAGTGGCTTAGCAGGCATCTTTGTTCTCTGTGAAAAATAAAAACAGAAAAAAAAATATATTTTACTTTAGTCCTTAACTTTTAGTAAGCTTTCAATTTAACTTTAACTATTTTGACAATGTGTAACCAACACTCCTGAGGTTTTCTCATCTATTTTACTTTAATTTCTAAAACTAAACTTTGTTAATTATGTCTAATAAGAAAAGGAAAATGTAGTACTTTCATAAGACTCGTTAAATAATAAATTTTGTTTATTGAAACAATATCATTTTGCATTTCTTAAAAATTCAGATAAAAATAACGAAATCAAATTTTTAATTCAAAATTTTTCATCAAGAAAATAAAATAACGAGAAAAAAAAATTCTTGATGAAATATGTGTTATATAAAAAAATTTATGTGATTAAAACAAGTTAATTGAAGGAAATTAGCAAGATCTTGGTCAAAAGGGTAAAATGAAATTGATTGAAAAAATAAGAGGATTAAAAATGAAATAAAGGACAAAATATTAAGGATGTTTGAGATAGAATGTCAAATTAGTTTAATCACGTGAAGTTTTACAAAAGAATTAGTGAATTAGGGATTAAACTGACATTTCGATATTAATGTATAGGTCCCCAAATTTTGATAAAATAATAAATAAGGCCATATTTAGTTGATAGTAACTACAAAATTCTAAGTTGACTTGAATATCCAATTTATTACCTAAATCTTTATTTTATGACTATTCAAAGGAGGAAAAAAAATATGTTAGTATAAAATTAAGGATAGGATTGGATTAGATTGGACTAAATTATATAGATTGTGTTTAGTATAGTATAAGATTACATTTTATATACATAAAAAAAAGATCGAGAATCCTATATTTTATATTCATTTATAAATTATTGAATTTATACACTTTTTAATTGTTGTGATTGAATTTTACATATTTATTAATTATAATACATTAACTAAGTATTAATTACGAGATATTTTCATATACCTCTCTTGAGGTATTGAAAATTATCAGTTTGTGACAATTTTTAGAAAGGCTCACTTACTATAAATTACGATTGAGAGTGAAATCGTAAAAGCTATTGTTGTCTCAAGTTGAAAAATCAAGCTATTTTCAATTTAAATATTTTCAAATTCATAGTGCATAGCAGAGAAGAGAAGGGAGACAAGTCTCTCTTTGCAAGATGTTATTTCTTCAATTAACATGTATTTGACGATTTTAAGGTTAACGGTCAATTAATAGAGATGAATGGTTCAAAGGAGGAAAGTGAATCTTTTCGCAAAAGTTGTCACAAATTGAGAGTTTCTAATACTTCAAATGAGATATATGAAAATATCTTTATTAATTATATATGTCAAATTTAATTTTAATTATTAAAAATAAATAGATTTAATAATTTACAAATAATATAAATATATAAACAAAAATTTAAAGTCTCGATCTCTTCCTCTATATATATTATTATTTTTATTTAAAATTTGTATCATACATTTAATTTTGACAAAATTATAAATAGTGTGATGTATCAGTTAATCTACATTTTCAATCTAAATTACCCTTAGTATATCTTGTATCTAGATTCAATAAAAGTCATTAGGCAAAGTTGACTTGCTAATAAAAAATGATTAGTTGTAATAATTAATTAATTAAGAATATATTTATTATAAGTTAAAGTACAATATTCCCATACGATAATCTCCTTCGAGATGTGGGTTTTCTAGTTTTTTCTAATTTTTATTTTTGTATTAGCAAATTGGAACAAGAAAGAGATCAAAATTCTTCTCCATTCAGTCTTTCTCTTTTATATGATCCATTAACGTTATAAAATAAAGTAAGCTCTGTAAGCCCTAAGGTGTCCCACGTGATTGTTTCAATGGACAAATTTGTACTTTAAGTCACACACCACCATAGGATAGCATAAGACCCATTTTCTGTTTTCTTTTTTTACATAAGAGATACTATTTTTGGTATTATCAACATCATGACATTCTATTTTTTATAACAATTAAATAGATATAATTTATTCTTCTATCCATAGATGATCTAAACGATATGGATTCATTCTTTATTATCTATAACAACTGGTAATTTTTTTTAAAAAATAAATAAAGAGGTGAAATAATTTTTATTTTTTTTTACTTACTTCAGACACGAACTTAGATAAAGAGCTTAAAAAGTAACTTAATCTATCATTTGAGCTAAACACTCTGAAATTATAAGAACTTGTATCTAAATTTATAAATGTTCTTTATTTGATTAAAATATATTAGCGTAATTATGAATGCTCCAAATTTAAGAATGTATTATCTAATTCTTTATTAATAATAATATCAAATATTTATATATAAATTTGTTATATCTAAGGGCTTATTTATTTTTTTGCCTAAAATCTAAATATAAATATTCAGATGCGTAAAAGTCATTTATTTTAACTTATATTTAAATTTTCTACTTAAATTTGAATGAATAAATGTCTGAATAATTTAAATATTTCATTTATCAATAATACTCTAAATTTATTACTTCATATTTATATATGTCAATAACTTGAAATATTAGTATAAAAGTTTTTAAAACATATATGTCAATACATTAGTTTCAGATTTTTTATTTTCATAAAAACAAACAACTTAACATTTATATTTAAATATTTAAAATAAAAAATAAACATATTATTTAAATTCAGATTTCAGTCAAATTCATATTTCAAACAGAAAAAATAAATGCTACCCAAGTGTTCTATCAAATTTAGTCCGATTCGTTCTCTAAATTTAATCTAAATTATAAGAGAAAAAATAACATATTTTTTCTCCTATTGAAAAAAATAAGCTAATATTTTGATGAGAAAAAAAAAAGTAATGGAGATGGAGCAAGCATTTCCATGGAATACAATGGCAGTTAAAAGGAACCACATTATCGGCTTTAAAGTGGTCCTTAATTTCTAGTCCCAGCTTCTCATAAAAGCAGAAGCCAACTTCTGCTTTTTTTAGGAATCACTTTTACACAAACTCGAACTTACTCCAACAATTAATAAAATCAGAACATGGCCTAGAAAGTAGTGGTCCATAAATTCAATAATGGAACAATATATAAACCTTTAAAGATTATTACCATCAACTTTTATGGTTCTTGCTTTTTTCAATTTTTGATCCCAAAAAAAATTGAAAAACATGTATTAAAAAGAAATCAATTTACAGCTCATAGTGAGATTTGAAGGTGGAAACATTGATTACATTTTGATTTTAATGATGTGAATATGATCTCTAGTAGATGTACACAACTACTATCAATACGTTATTACTTATGTTAAAATTATGATTAAAATTATAAGACTACTTAATTACAATCAAATCATATCCAAAAGTATTTTTCCTGAGATTTAAATTTCGACCTTCATGAGATTCAACTAGAAAGATTAAAGGGTTGGTTTAATATGAGTTTTTTTTTAGGTAGATTTTATAATTTGTTTAGTATTGAAATGATTTAATTTATAGCTATGGTGAAATGAAATTTATTATCTAAATGTTTAGTGAATATTAGCTTTTAATTATCCGACATATTAGTTATTATATTTTTAAATATTAAACAAAAATGTGAGTAGTGTTTTTGAAAAAGAAAAAGTAATGGGTTTTTTTTTGTTAATCATTATTTTTGACAAAAATTATGGAGCCATTTTAAAAGGCAAAAATTTATAAAAATATGTTATGAGAGGCATGATTTAAAATTTCAAAATAAAGGATCATCATTTTAAAGAATTAATCTTAAAAGAAATGAAAAAAAAAATTATTCAAAATCTTAAGCAGTAAAAGTATACCCAATGGGCAGTAAACTAATTAAGAGAAAGTTGTAATAAATTCCATCACTATAAACAGTACTATATCTTTAAATATTATTTTTTTCACCACTTTACACACAAAAGTAATTAACATTAATTCATTCATGTATCGCCATTAGTAGGACAAGCCTGTGCTAGCTTCCTCAAATTTTCAATTATCATAACCAGCTTTGTGTTCAGCCTATTCACAAAGCACTTTGGCAACCATCCTGCAGGATCCAACTGAAAGTACCCAAAACAACAACTTTAATCATCAACATGCTTCTTTAATCAAGTAAAAGAAAGGGAAACCAACAGTGAAACTTGTTTGAAATTTACCTGAACAACATAAGTGACCATACATGAATCATCTTCAAGCTTCTCTACAACCCATCCTGATTGAAGCAACAATCCTCTGATTGAGTTGTTTTGCTTCGGATGCAATCCGGCAGCTATCTCCTTCGGTAGTGAAGCTACTGCTACCACCTACGAGCCCCGGAAAAATTAAAATAAATCATTTTACATTGTTTGTGTGATGAAGATAGTTAAATCAATCTTCTCTTTTCTACTTACAAGAGTGCCATCTTCCATGGTTTCGCGACGTTCATAGACTATGAATTCTCTGTTTCTGAACAATGGTTTTGAGTTTTCGCCAAACCTGAGACGGATAATGCTCAGGTTGTCTTCAAGATCTTTTATGTACTTGGCTTCCACCAGATCAGAATCCCATTGCTGCAAGAAAATTTGACAGCAATATTGAGAATTACAGAATGGTCATGTAAAATATTGCTATTGTTTTCATAAAGTAATTCCAGTGATATAAAAAACAAAAAATTTGCTGTAATTTTGTCTTTCTGATGAAGACAACTAGACATGAATTGATCACACAAAATCCTCAAGGACAAAAGTTTTCTTTTCATTGTGTTGGACCAGAATCCAACTCACCGTATATTTGTAAAGAATTATAATGATAGTTTAAACAATATCTACCAGTTATATGATTTCATGATTCTTTTTTCTATGTATCAAAATTTGTTATCTCCACAAGTATTGATCACCTTGGCAGCATCGATAGCATTGGCAACAGTAATGAATTGCTGTGGTGAGACTGATTTGAGCAGCCACCGGCTTCGGAAAGTGTGGAGTGAGCCGGACCTTCTCTTTGATATCTCGACTCCATTGTCAAGAGTTAGAATTTTCCATCCATCATTTCCATTTCCAAATCTGCTCGAGTCTGAAGCTGATAACAGTTCCTGTATGCAATTCTCACTGGCAAAGTGCACGTATCTTCTCAATGAATCTTCACTTATTGACCTGAAAACAAATTCCCCTATCAGGAAAGTGAAATGAAATGGCATTAACAGATCAAAAGGAGAGAGAAATATTTACCAGGATCTGCTACAAGGCGTCGGGCTGTTCATTTCAGGATTCAAAATTGTTTATAGAGTTTGTTTTCTACTTCAAGAAATGAACAGAATAAAGGATATTTATGTATGTATGCACATATAAGGTGAAGAGGGAAAGAAAGAGAAGAGATTAAAGAAAGATTTAGAAGGAGAAACAGAGAAGTGTAAAATAATGGGAAGTGGAGGGAAGTGATTGAAGCACATGCAATGCCAGAGGAAGCTCCATGATTAGAAGTGTAGATAAAAGATAGATTCTTTACTTGGAAAAAGGCAGCAGGAACAAAGAGTAGGGAAGAAGATGCACATGGAGTGTTGGAAGCTTTTAAAAAATTAATAGTCAGATGTAGGAAAAGGCTAAAAATAAAGAGAGGAACTGAATTCAGTAGATTAACTAAACTTGCCTGGTTAGGAGTGACAATGACCCTATTGAAACAGCAACATCAGGTCCCCGATCACATGTCCTAGGCATAGTTTAATTACTTCAAAGATCGGACAAAACTTTGCCTCAAGCAAAAAGAGTAACGTTCAAGAATTTAATAGTGTTCTTGCTTGGTAAACTGAGATTTTGGACACATTCTGCTGATTTTCACATGCGTTGTGGATAATATATGTATACACGAGTTCTGGTTTTCTCGGAACTCATTCATTGAATCATACAAGTTACCACAGAGGACAATCATGAAATGTAAATGATAATCTGCAATATTTTGAATAATAATAATAATAAAGTTTCTTTTGGAAGGGAAAATGATTAAAGAGAGATTAATTTATCAGAAAAGTTTAACGTCTTTACAGCATTATCATTACTGACAACTAAGTAAATTAAGAAATGAAACATAGAAAATTTTAGCGCCTAACCACCAGGACCTCTACAAAAAAAAAAAAAAAAAGGAACAAGAACAAGACTAAGATTTTGACATTTGCTGCCCCAAGAAGCCTTTGGCTTTCAGGCTTTCGACTGTTTCCCGAACAGCATCTTCAACCGGAGTGAAGACTAGCCCCAGATCAATTAATCTCTTGGCTGCATCTTCGCAAGCAATTAGGCCTGGTTGAGTTTCTCCATTGAACCTGAATGTGATCCAAGTCAGAAAATTTTGCACAAATTGGAAGAAATTTTAATTAAATTAGGAAAAATACATATAAAGGTTCTGGAATGGAAAAGGATCTAGAAAAGTTCAAAATAGGCAATAATATCAATGATAACTTCTTGTTTTTAACAATTATTTTTATGTCTTAGTTCATGTACAACTAGACCTCCAGGTTGTCCAGTTTTCTTATAGCATACATCATCAACTGGCATGACTTTCTAATGTCTAGAAGTACAAAGAATTTTCTCCTCATGAATAGCAAATATGAAAATTGAACAGGGAAGCAATTCCGTTGAGGATAATGGAACCTCACTTGAGAAGAATTATAAATACAACAAAATAGTTGAAGGTATGTTAATGATTGGTAATGATGAAGTTTATTCCATTTGGGAAATCATTAAAGAGGCAAATAAGAATTAGAAGGCAATCATTGATTTGATGCACAATAATCTTTGAAATTTAGAGACCCTATTTACTATTCACCAACGGCAAATAATCAATAATAGCAAAATGATACTCTCAAGTTTTACCACTGAAGTACAGCCAAGCCATAAATTCAACTTGAAGGCCTTCCTAATTTTCCCAAGTTGTCTCACTAAATTGCTTGGTTTTTGGATCTATATTAAAGCAAAAACTAGCATATGAAAAAATTTATCTTTACATTGTCTGCTCTACATTAATTTTGACTAGCATAGATGAAAAACAGCTAATGGAAATATTCTTAGTACATAACACTGATTGAAAAGGACTTCAGAGCAGAATTTAAAACAGTAAGCTTCTTCAACAAGGCCAAATAGAGGGCATCAACAAGGGAAATGAAGATATATCAGTAGAGGAATCTTTTATTCTAATATAACCATCAAGAACTCAATTATTGAAGCCTCATCGGACTAAGTAAAAGAAAATTTCCACTTCATGAAAGTGGACACCTATACTCAATAAAGAGAGGCAATACTTATCCTAAACAGTGAGAAGTGTTGGAAATAATTTTTTCAATGAAGAAATAAAAATACTAAGACATATTATATTCAAAAGAAACAAAATTCAAATAACAGAAGCTCCCAACTTTTAGTAGGGGTTCCACCATAACCATGAAAAGATAAGCATCAGAAAGTTATAATCGTTTAAGAGATAAATTTTATATTCATGTCCAACTGTGCACCACATTTAGTGCAAGTATTACCTTCAAATAGGATCACCAAGTTTGAATCTGGAATTTTCACACTGTTAACTAGATGTGACTGATTCCCAGCCAAGACTTTTGCAAACAAGAGTTTTGCAATTAAGTATTATTATGTTCCTATATGAGCTAAAAAAATTTCCAATCTACCCATCCCATTATTTTTCCATCAATAGACCAAGTCAGCTTTGTCTCTCAGCCACTTAAGATGGTATCTTCTCAGTAGTCTGCATAGCTTTGGAGAAAGGGCTAACTGGAAAAAAAAAGCTCTAATTGTGATAGATTAACTTCATAGCAAGTACCATTCCGGACATGGAATCCAAAAAATGTAAAACATATAATTAAAAACTGTGGTCATGACAAGTATTTTTTATCAACGGCACGTAATGGGGTTCAAAACAAAGAGCAAAACTTAAAATATTCTCATAATGCTTCTCCCCCACCACCTTGCCACTTTTTCCAGCAAACCACCAAAAAGCCATCCCAAAAATTAACCAAATCAACATACACCATCATATGATAGCTTAAAGCAGTAATGACTGCTTTATCATAATTTGAAAAAATATTAAGAAAGTACTAATGGGCCAAATATAGACGTTGATTATCAAATCAGTCTTGGGATTAACATAGTTACACTTTTTGCTGGCCATGCTGATAAATAAGATTTGATTGTAATAGGTCTTCCCTATTATTGGGAACGACAACAACCAAAGCTGCCTCATGAAGCACCTCAATGAAATAAAACGACACAAGCCATAATATTTAGCCTGAGGGTGTGGGGGTCCAAACCTGTAAACTGGAAACTCGGGGAAGAGTTTGGAGACTCTGTCAGCGAAGTCAGCAAACTGATAGATACCATTTGTGCATAGATATCTACCAGAAGCAGCAGGAGACTCAAATAGTAAGACTTGTGCCTTCGCTACATCTTTAACATGGACGGCTCCCAACCAATGATACTCTTGAGTATCTTTTGAACCTTGCAACAGTTGCTGCAACACAGCACAACTTGCATTCAAATAAGGTTGCAGGAGCGGGCCAAGACATGTAGCAGGATGGATGGCCACAACATTAAGCCCATGCTTCTCTGCAAATTCCCAAGTTGCTTTCTCTGCTAGTGTCTTTGACACTGGATACCACTTCTGCCCCAAGCAACATAATAGAAATACAGCAAAAAACCAACTTCAGTTTTTTTACATCAAACATGAGTAAGTAATAGAAATTTTCTTTTTACTGTTTCATCTTCGATGAAAAGGCAAAGAAAAGAAAAAAAAATTGTATTACATAAAAAAGGATATACAGCAAGCTACCTGACAACTGGGTATTTTAAATCACTCAAAGGAATATATATATATTGTTCTCAGTTTCCCAATTCAAGTTACAGAAAATCTTAAACTCATAATGTCATAAGCTCAAATTTTGTGAAAAAGCAAAAATAAAAAGATAAAACTTTATCATCTATTTATAAATTTAACAAAGTGACTTCTACAAAAGCACATGAAAATATTTAAGATAATAAAATAAGGGGAAAAAAAGGCGTAAACGGTTCTCCTGAAAAAAAGCACTCAAACATTTTCTAACCCAAAAGCTCCAGCACTTCTCCAAAACTCAGTCTTAAGGATTCTCTGATCCAGAAACACTTATTCTCTAGCTGAACCAAACACTATAAATTGACACAAAGCAATCTTTTGGCTATTGGAAGTGATTTTGGTAACACCAAAAGCACTTTTGGACATACCCTTCAGTCAATTATTTGTAAATTAGACGCACAAAATTCATCAAGCAAACAATTACTCAATTATTCACTAATACTCTCTTGGACTCTAACTACCCCAAATGTTGAATATTTCACTAAAACAAATAAAATAAATAGAAATTGCTTTTGTGATCACCTTGCGAGACTTGCAATAATCAAGATCAGTCCAGGAACTCTCATCAAAGACCTTATCTTTCGCCCACCCAGGATTCGGTACAATCGCAGAAATCGAACTCGTCAGCACCACGCGCCTAACATTAAACTTCTTAGCAGCCTCCAGCACATTAATCGTACCCTGAACAGCCGGCAAAACAAGTTCCTTTTCCGGGTCCTTAGGATCCTCCAAAGTACAAGGAGACGCCACATGAAAGACCCCCGTGCAGCCCTCCACCGCCCTGGAAACGGCGTCGGAGTCCAAGACTTCAGCCTCATATACACGTAAATTAGCATTTCCAGCGCGAGGGAGAGCGAATAAATGAGAAGGGTCGGAGCCCGGATAGACGGTGGCGTGGATAGTGGTGTAGCCGCCATCCAAAAGGGTCCGAACGAGCCAGGAGCCGATGAAGCCGTTGGCTCCGGTGACGCATACTGGTTCCTTGTTGACCTGTGTCGTCATCATGATGTCACTGCTTAGATGGACAGGCAGAGAAAGATAAATGACAAAGTGGATGAGGATTAAGTAGTTACGTTAATCTGTTGTCGTTTATCTGTTATGCTTCGTGTGAATCTCCGAAAATATCAGCGCTGTTATGGTAAAGGACTTAAAAGGGAATTAAATAGAAGCTTCGAATTCGAATTTCATCACGTCGTAGTGGCTTGCTTACAGAAACCGAATAAATTATTATTGGTATGAAAATTGAAAAAATAAATATTTAAAATTGTTATTTAGGCCTAATGGACGAAAATATTATTTTATTTGCCAAAGCAAAGGTCATGGGCTTTATATTTTTTATCTTTAAATTCTGAGAAAATAAATAAATTAAGATTTTATTCTTTTATCCCTATTACTTTTATAAACAACGGGATTTAAAAGAATTAATTTTGTATTTAATTTTATGTTTATCTCTAGATTATATATAATAATTATGAAATATGGCATTTTAAAAATAGGTTAACTACTAAGCAAAATGACCTGCGTTTATTTTATTTATTTATATATATATATATATAATTAATTGAAAGTATAAGGATAAAATTCATTTGATTTTATTAGTGGGATAATAATTAATGAATTGGGGGACTTGACCTTACTAAAATGTTGTCGAGCTCAATTTTACCCTAAACAAGAAAATTTGTCCCGAATTATTTAATTACTGATCGACGACATGACGTTCATTTATTTGATGAAAAAACGGCTTGTCATTTACTTCAAATCTGAACAAATCGAGAGGTCGTTTCGTTTATGTAACACTCTCATGATCGGGAATCCGAAATCAAACCCAGACCAGATGTCTCAAAAGGGGACTGTTGTGTTGTGTCACAATATTATCCACACTTCCATTTCATAACTTGAACAACAAATCCAACAAAATTTGAAACTTGAAAGCAATAAACTTGGTTTACTGGAAATTGAAATGAAGGACGAAGTGAAAATACAAGTAAATCGAAGCTAGAGGCCATGAAATCAGCTACATTACCATTTGGTGCTTGTGGGTATGCTTATTCATCTTCATCTTCTTTCAAAATTGTCATAGTAATGGGAAAGGGCAACAGCAACAAAAAGTCCCAATCTTCTTCTAAGGTTCTCTGTATCCTTTCTTTTTATTTTGTACTCTTTAAGGCTCTTATTATCTCATGTTACAATCTTTCCTTGATGCATACTTTATTTGATGGGAAAATTTTATCGTTTTCAAGTGAATTTTTGTATGGGTTTGTGTACCGAATTGAAAATAAGTTGAAACAAGAGCTTTCTGGTAAAGAGATGGACCCTTGAAGTAATGAGTTATAGCGTTTATGGGTATCTAAATTTTTTTTTCTTGCTTACAAGTGAACAATTTTCAATTGTTAGTTGCTCATGATTATGATGCAGGTGATGTATTCTTATTTTGTGTTATGTATCCTTATTGATGATCACGCATAATATGCAATAGAAGATTGTTTATGAAGTGGTTTAGAATCTTAAGCATTTATATAGAAGCCTAAGAAAATCATAGTGTTTTTAGTAATTAGTAATGCATTGGATGTGGATTATGCTTGCTCAGTTAGACACTAATTGAAACAAGGAGTAAAACTAAGTTATGCATAGTTGAGGAGGCATAGATAGGCAATTGATTCTTTTAAATCTTAATCAGTTTAAGTAAAAAGGATGAGGACATAATAATTGAGCTATAATTAACCCGGTTCATGGCTTTAGGAACAGTGTTTTGGAAAATATTTAGACAAATCTCAGAATCATATAATCCAAATTCTTCGCTTCAAGGTCATTTCATATATGTAGGACACTAATGACTGTTTCTGGCATTCTATTGAGAATTGGTAGCTCTGTCTGATCTGTAACAATTTTTTAAATTTTCCAAATGTTTTTCAACTTTTTTTTTCCAATTTGCTGCCTCCAACTGGCTTTCTGCTGACAGGATTCTGAGCTGGCACCTCCAAGAATTACATCTAATGTCAAGCAGAATTTGCAGTTTTTGAAGTTATGGAAGGTTGGTTATATATGTATACATCTAAAACTGATATCAAATTTACCTTTCATCTTATTCAAGTAAGCCCTTCTAGGAGTTTCAAAAGAGGAAGTCTAGCACACCCAGGCCTTCAACTAGTTATCGCAGGAAAAAAGTCGAGAAGGAGGAAATTACTGAAGATACTGATCTTTATCGCGATCCTACGACTTCCCTTTACTAGTAATATGCTTTTCAGGTTTCTTTCTTATTTCAATTCATTTATCTTCTCGTAATCTTCTTGGAAAGTATTGCTCTTTGTTTGCTAAATAAAATTTTTACAGTACAAACCAGGGTTTGGACAATGCTGTTCCTGTGTTGCTTGTTGACGGCTATAATGTCTGTGGCTATTGGCCAAAGCTGAAGAAACATTTTATGAAAGGAAGTCTAGATGTTGCTCGCCAGAAGCTAGTCGATGAACTTGTGGCATTTAGTATGATTAGAGGTTTGTAGCTTTTACGTCATATTGGATAGAAGGATGAAAACAACCAAATTGGTTCAACATGCTTGTTGTGAGATAGTAGTGCTAAAACTTTAACATTATTGTTAAATCTTTCACTATTAGATTAAGCTTTTAGATTTAGAAGTTACATAACACAGTAAGTAGCGAGTTTGGTTGAGACGCCTTGGCTTCAAATCCCAGTCTATGTTCGCACTCATTTTTGTGTTTGAATCGACTTTGCATGTGAAGGAATGTTGGAGTTGAGCACTTACCTATCAGCTTTAGCTTTTGTGTTTGGTTACTTAACAACTGCTCTAGGTTCTACATCAGCAACCTTTGTAATGGTTGAGTTGAGGTTTCAATCATGAGGATGAAGAAAAAAATAGAAATCATCATATTATAAGATTTTGAATGTTACTTGCTGAACTTTACATACTTTGTCAACAATAACATTTGTAGTTTGTAACTTCCTTGTTATAAATATCCATATATCTTACATAGCAGATTTCTTGATAACAAGTGGGAACATGGAAATTAAATACTTCCCCTGATGTTTACTTTAGTACTTGAGTAAGTTTTGCTTTTAAATGTTCTCCTTTGAAGGTTTTCCTGGATGACCTAATATTACTTGAATTTTTCATAGTTGTCTCATAAATATTGCAGTATATATAAACAAAATATTAATAGATAAACAAAACAAAGAGAAGACAAATGAATTTACATGGTTTGGCCACGATTTCTTTCTCCACAGACTTATGTTTTTTCCATCCAAACTTTTACAATGTTAAAGCAACGTTCAAAGAGATGTAAGATAAAATTTCTTTTATTAGTATTCTCTGTACATGTACTTTGTAATATTTTAACAGTCAGATGTAGTGTTGACTCAAGTCTTATCTTAAATGCTGGCCTAATAGTTGGCTTGTTATTAATTTTCTTTATATTGATGTCACCAGCTTTTTTTATTATTTCTGAAATATTTACAGAGGTGAAAGTGGTAGTTGTATTTGATGCCATGATGTCTGGACTACCTACACACAAGGAAGAATTTATTGGGTATTAGTTTTGGACCTTAAACCATGATTACATTGTTTTCTTATCATTTTACTCTTGAAATTTTCAGTTCTATTGTGAAGCACATGTTTGTTTGCTTTTTTGAAACATACTTTACTTCCAGTTCAGATCGTACTACCAAGTATACCTATGTTTCTATAGATACTTCTTGTTGGTGTTAGCATGCCTTAATGGCTCCATGTTCCATGCACATCTGTTGGTCAGACAGAGTGATGCACAGTCTCCACTGTCAAATATTTCACTTTTACACAATTAACTTGCATTCTATTGTATCGTTGTTCTCTTGACTGCAAATTCAAGAATATATTAATGAGTGCACTAGTAATCTTGGCAATGCTTTAACAAGTTTTCTGTTTTTTTTTCACTATTAACTAGCAGTATTTTTCCCAAAAGGTTAAGCTTATGGGATCCAAAGGCTACTTAAAATAGTATTAGAACCAAGCCTAACAAGAGTTCACATATTCTTATTCCACAAATCACTTAATTATACTATTGCTTAGTTGATTCCGTGTTTGGATCCACCTGATGGATCCATAATAAACTTGGCCATGCTGGTCAATAAACTTGTTAAAGTATTAGTGTTTAACCCATTTCTAGTAATTTAAGCTTATATTTTAATGAGTACTTTTAACAGAACTCCTTTTCATAATATTGGTAGATGACTAGAACAAATGGCCTTATAAATGTTCTTAACTTGTCTTTTCAAGCAAGGCAGGTTAAGACCATGTGTCTATGTGTTACCAAAGTAACTACTAATAAATTAAATCTTTGTTATTAATCCCAAGTAGTAGGTTAATTGATGTCATTTAATCCTTTTGGCAGTCTTTTTTTCATTAGTTGAAATTGTTTTGTGTTCTACTGTAACATTATTAAATGAAATTTTCTTGCTATTTGTTAAATTCATTTGAAGTCTGTAATATTAAGAGTTCATAATGTTGCAGTGTTGATGTAGTTTACTCCGGAGAAACATGTGCTGATGCATGGATTGAAAAAGAGGTAAGAATCTAACATTTCCTGTTTCACAATATAAATGATACAACTTTTCAGTTTAAAATGTGGGGATCTTTTAGTTCACATGCACGCCTCGCTTCTAGTCAGTTGTCCCTTCCATTCATTTACTTTGGAAGATCAATTACATTTCTTCTGTTGCATAATAACAGGATATAGTTAAATGATTGGTCATATCCAAAAGGTCATGGTATGTAATGAGCCATGTTTATACTTTCACCAAAATTATTATTTTTGAAAAAAAAAACATTTATTGTTAGACATGGTTAACTTGTGATGTGGCACTGTGGGAATTTTTGCAATATACGCCTCTGGTGTTTATATTTTTAAGCGGTTTTAAATGTGATTTTACTGTTGTTTTCTGATTAGCAGGCTTGCCATCATGTTTATGTAACAGATTGTAGCTTTGAGAGATGATGGATGCCCCAAAGTTTGGGTTGTGACTTCTGATCATTGTCAGCAGCATGCAGCATATGGAGCAGTATGCACTCTCACACAACCGTTATTGTAATAATCATGATATGTGTTACTAAGTTCTTTAGTTTCCTTTACCATCTTGTCTGTTTGCTTCAAAATATAAGCTTAGTGCTCAATACATGTGTCATTACAATAAGTTCTAATGAACGGTTGAAGCAATAAACTGTAAGCATCTTTTGTAACCTTTCTAGTGGAGTAATGCACATGTATGTTGGTTTATGCATGTGCCATATGTCACTTAATGACCATATCTGATCATTTTCAGGGAGCCTTCATATGGAGTTCTAAGGCATTGGTTTCTGAGGTCAGCCATGTTTATCTGTTATTGTTCTTTGATCAGTGAATAATCATGTCAAGAAATTTTATTTTTTTCTACATTTATATTAATTTTGTCTCTTTGATGATCTGTGTAGATTAAAGCATCACAGAAGGAGGTTGAGATGATGTATCGAGAGCAAAGGTCTAACATATGCTAAAACATCTAAGTTTGTCATGTTGTTTCTGTTTGCATTTGTTTACCTATATTCGGTTTAGTTTTTGGTAATGTGTGTCGCCCATTTGCATAAGTCATTTCTGTCACTTATACATGGGACGACAGTTTTTACGTATCCCCTCTTGTTAAGTTTAATACACTCTACAGCTGCTTATACCATTGGTTGGCAGTCCCTTCTCCTAACAGCCAAGTCTTTGAGTTGAGTTTGTGTAACAAGGTTTACTTTAACGTGCTTACAAGTTAAATCTTGTTTATTCTGGCAGAGTTCATGTCAGATTTTTTTTTTTTCATTTCATAAGAAATAAACTTTGCATCTTGATACATGCGTTTGATTTTGTTGTTTTACTTTCTCAGATCTCATTCCTTTCAAGGTAGATTGTTAAAGCACAATCTCGATTCTGAAGTTGTGGACGCTCTCAAGGATCTGCGGAATAAGCTATCAGAGAACGAGTCAAAGTAGCTCATCTTATTTAACTTACATCACACCCTCTCCACAGACGCCATGCTTACTGCCAATTTTGAAATCAAAACTACAGTAGAAATACGAAAGATCATTTATTGACAAGCCAGTACAGAAATACATTACTTAAAATGTACAGACAAACTATCTGTACATCAAAATCAGTCGTATAAGGCAATTTCATTGGTTGCCACAATCATGAGTACAGGTATATGGATGGCACAAAAAGTAATTCACATCATAGCAGCTCCATATGTAGATAACCTGAGTGCAAAATCCAGTGTTATTTCTTTGCTAGCGGTAGAGGAAATATTCTAGTATTTAATTCAAGTACAAGGATTCAAATCTTTGTTATTTTTTCTATGAGCCTACCAATTTGATAATTTTTTGTAGCGGAATCTCTTGTTATTACATGACTATCTATATCAATAAGTATCATAATGCAATTTCTTTTTGGTGTTCTTTTTCTCGTTCACTTGTGTATTCGTTGCAATGAAGGAACTTGTTATTCAGAAGCCACCAATCCATGAGGATATTTGGGACTAAGAGTCCTTACAGTATTTCTGTTGATAGAGGCATAAAGGGGACATACGAGCTTAGTGAAGGGACATAAGGTTAATTTATTCTGTTTTGATTAGGTTTGGTGGTTTGGTTTGCTGTCTTGTCTTGCTATTTTGGGAATTAGTTTGCAGTTTTGGTGGTTTGGTTTGCTGTCTTGTCTTGCTATTTTGGGAATTAGTTTGCAGTTTTGGTGGTTTGTTTTGCCGTCTTGCTATTTTGGGTATTAGATTGCAGGTTTGGTGGTTTGTTTTGCCGTCTTGCTATTTTGGGTATTTTATTGCAGGTTTGGTGGTTTGTTTTGCCGTCTTGCTATTTTGGGTATTTTATTGCAGGTTTGGTGCTTTTGGTTCGGTGCGTGAATGTGTGCTGGTTTACCAAACCCTTCTGTTCTTCACGGAAAAGTAGAAGAAAAGCACTTTTTTCGTCTATTTCCTTTTTGTGCTACCTAAATTTTTGAATGAGCACGAGATGTCAGTAATTAAATTAAATTAAATTTAATTTAATTTAATTTAATTTAATTAAATTAGTTGATATCCACATAGAAAAACACCTTTTTATAAAAAGAAAAATAATAATAATAATAATTAAAAAAAGGAAAAGTTCATAGTTGTGCTCTGGCATTGCATGGGTGAAGATTGAGCCCTCAACAGGGATCACCGTAGCCCAATGGGCCTGGGCCTGGGCTTGGATAAGAAAAGAAATGAAAGAAAAGCAGGCACACAGTGGCAGTGGCATATATTGTTAGTGTCTCTCATACACAAATAATAGTAACAAACAAGATCGAGCATGAGTTGATAAATTGGGCACATACACACAGAGGAACCCACGCCCACTCACCCACCAAAGACAAAACAAGAATAGGTAGCAGGCAGCATTTGATACGACATATGATAATACATTAAATATATTAATTGTGATCAGTACTGAGTCTTGCAACTTTTTTAGTGTTATTTTGGAATATATAATAATAAATTATTATGACGATTACGATTTTTCTGTTATGGTCAATGTGTCAGTCTCATCATCAATCAGAACAAACTCACCGCTGCCTTAACTCTTCCCCCAATTAATACACCACCGCTCCTTCCTTAATTCTACATCTCCATTCATCCCCTTTTGGTCTGTCAGATTAATTTCCATTGGGGTATATATATATATATATACACATATATATATATATCAGTTTATGAACTAAATCTTATACTGCTATGCTATCTTTACATTATCTGTGATATATTATTACTGCAAATCCATTCACTTCTAACTTGATTATATACATAGTCCAGCAAGCAAACATTACATAGTCCATACATTATATGCACTAAATCTCAGCTAAAAATTAACTTTTTACATAATTATACATTCGCTCAAACAGAGAAAGAGAGAGAGAGATTGCATGCATGTAAAGCAATTGTAAAACGTAGTACAAAACTCACATGCAAATTAAATAAATAAAACAAGATACTGATCTCTTCCTCTCTCTCTCTCTCTCTGTGTATATATATATGTGTACGAATAACATATAGATAAATTCACATGTAGATCAGAGAATATGATTTGGTAAATGCAGTCATATATACATATCAGGGTACATTTTATAATAAAGTTAGTCAACTCCTTGCAGAGCTTGCAAAGTATCAAATTTATTCACGAGATTCCTGCTTCTCTCTCTCTATTCTTTCATTCATTACTGAAAAAAACAACAAAAAATTAAATAAAATGGTTAAAAAAAAGGAAAAAAGAAATCGACGAAGAAGGAGACAAAGGAAGAAGAAGAAAGACACCAACCCCAACAAACAAGAACATCAAAGAGTTAGTTCTGTGTCTTAACTGGAATGGAACAGAAATTAAAGCACACATTTAATGAATAAGTCAGAGAGTCAAAGAAGAAGCAGAAGGGTAGTCCTGGTCTGGTCTGGTCGGATCAGTCAGACCAGTCAAATGTTTGACTATCTCCTTCCTTCCTTATTAATTGAATCCAACGGTGATCGTGGACCCTATCTTTCTCCAATATATATAATTTTTTGATGTTGTTGTTTTGATCGTGACCAATCATATACGTCTATGTGTATATATACCTAGCTATCAATGTATATGTATGTATATATATACCCATCCTTGCATTGCATATACTCTTCTTAACTCTGCAAGTCTCCCTTCATTTTTGTATTTTCCCAACCTCACACAATGTCTCTATTCCATAGCAAAGTTAAAATCTGCTAGTAGACTTGCTCAAAAGTACTTTTATATACATAGCAATATCATATGTTACTTGCGAATTAATGAATCCTTAGTCCAACGTTACAATACAGAACTCTATATATATATATATATAGATAGATAGATATACACAAGTTATATATATAACAAGCTAGGTTGATTGATGTAGCATTGGGATATTTTGCAATATATATTTAAGAGTCGGCAAAGGATGAAGCTAATTAATTAACAAATTCAACTAACAAATTAAATTAACAAGTTTGTGTATGTATAGATGAGATGATGCAAAATGTTCTGACAAGTCTTACTTGTGTGTTGAAGGTCAAGATCTTAGTGGGGTTAGGACATGGCGGTTCGAAAGGGATTGTTCTTTGTCTTTTCATTTTAGCTTATTTTGCTTTTCTATATATATATATATATATATATATATATATATATATATATATATATATATATATATATATATTTCACTTTTTTTTTTTAATTTATGCAATTATTGCATTACCAAACTTCACCGATCGAATATGCATATTATATATACGTTACCCCATTGATATCCAATGTAATTAATTAAATAGTACATCATTAATGCTTTCTTCAAACTTTGAATGTGGAAATTCTGTTGGGTTATCCATATATTTAATTAAGATGTGTATATATCAGGGAAAATTAATATCTATGTCTACTAAGACATAATTAATTAGCAAATTTATCGATAAAAAGAAAGATGCATGAGAAATGCAATCCTAATATATGTTATTTCATGATCGTGCATATTTTTAAAGGGATAATGTTCTTGATTAGGTGCATGTAATTTCTTTTTATTTAATACATTTTTTAGGTTCCATCAATATCAAGTTGTTTAAAGAAAAATAAAAAGGAATTAAAAACTTTATTATGATACATTTTTAGGAATTAGTAGAATATTGACAAAGATTAGAAAATTAAAGCAAAATTAGAGAAGTTTTCCTTTCTTGATTTCATCATTTAAAAAGTCAAACCATAAATTTAACGTATATGCATGTTTTAATTTGTATATAGAATTGATGGTTTATCATACTAATTTTAGAAGTCTAACTAATAACAATATCTTAAGTCATTGCTAGAAGACTTTACAATCATGAAAACATTTTCAATTAAGGTGGCAAGGTTGGTGTAAGTAATAATACCAATCAAAGAAATTAATTTACTCTTTAAGTGAATGAAGAAATTTCAATTCTTTGATGGAGACTCTCTACTTTTCAAGTGAAATAAAAATGTAGTGTGAATTAGAATGGGCATAGAAAGAGAGAGAGTGAAGGACAAGATACTGAAAAGAGAGAGAGAGAAATAAAAAAGAAGAAGAAGAAGAAGATCATTATAGAAAGTATATAAAATTTTAGAAAAATATATTGTCTGATAAATTTGTTTGTTTCTTTCGTAGAAAAGTCATAAGTTCACACAACGAGATAAAAAATGAGAAGTTATGAAGAATTTAGACGTCGTAATAGAAAAATATCTTACAACTAACATTGTTACGTGGCACAATTAATATCCATAAAATTTGAAAGTCATTATAATTTATATAATTGTTTCATACAATTTTTAGTGCATTTTATACCATACAAAGATACTATAGAAAAAGAAAGAGGAAAGATAGTTTTTTGTCAAAAGGAACCAACAAATAAAAAAGGAAAAGAAAAAGTCAATAATGAAATGAGAATGGGAGCTAGATAATAAGTTTATTATTAACAATTGGGATAATCATATTTCAAATTTGAAGCTCAAAATTTGCCTATATGTTAGACGAAAATGGAAGAAAATAGAAAGAAATGTTTCATTTATCAACATGTACACATAATCAAACTAATTAATTAATCATATATGCACATTCATATATTGACAATATATAATGCAAATTGAGGCTAGGCAAAGGGAAACGTACGTCATGCTTCCACCAAAGAATTCGCCGATATGCTTACATAATTGTGATGGATTTTAATTTATTAGGCCACATGAAAGAGATTGTGATAGACGTATTTTTTGTAGAATCAATTGGTTTCAATCGCTATGTATACTTGTTATAATATTTAAGTATCGATCCCCACAAGAAAAAAGAGAAATTTTGTTTGCTTCCAATGATAAATTAATTAAATCAATGATTGATAGCAATGGGTTAATTTGTATTTGCATGTATATATGTATAGTACACTTGGTTTGCAAAATGAAAAGAGCCAAGCTAAATCAAAATAATTCAGAAAGGGACAAATGGTTGGACGGCTCAAGGCCTCAACAACGGTCGGTGAAACCTCTCTTCATAAATAGCCGCCCAGCTGCCACCCCCCATCCTGCTTGCTTGCTTGTTTGTGTTCGATCATCGATCCCTTAATTCATTTATGGTCTGATTTTGATTTGAGATGATATGCCAGATAGAGTAGTACTGTTTGATGATGATCATCATAATCATCATCCAGCAACAGTCACAAATTAATTAAATAAATTAATTTGAAAAGGCAATTAAAAAGAGACAAGAGAAAGGGTCGACAACCGCCAATTTGGTCGAGGCCACACGGGATCTCTGTGGCTATTAATTCTCAGTTCTCATAGAGAAGAAAATACAACTCAACCAACCCACCATCTATCCCTATACATATATCATATATGATTGCTAACCCATGCACATACATGCACATATATTTGCATATATGGGTCCATTTCTGATCTGCATGCATATGCCTATGGTTTATCTTTTTAGTTGCAACTTTCAAAGTACATGCTGCAACTCTAAACTAATATATTAGACTGAGACTGAATGATGAATATTATTTAGTTTATTTGATGATGAATATTAACAACATAGCAATGTATTCTTCGTCGTAGTAATTAATATATATATATATATATATATATATATAGATATATACCCAGGTTATATATAATATATTATATTATTGATTATTTGATACCTTAATTTCTCTTGTCAATGCTCGAATCCATTTTCAGATATTTTTAGCAGAAGACGAGGGGAGGCTATGAGTACAAATACTTTCCCTCTTCCTCAGGCAACTCAATTGTATATACAGCTGATCTCTCTGATCACTCCCACATCTACCTACCTCTGCCTCCGGTTTAATTTAATTATGACTCTTTATTTTCTTGCTAAATATATATATATATATATATATATATATATATATATATATATACACATAATTAGAATGAATCTGCTTCTAGAAAAATTAATTAATTTTGAACTCTTGAACATTTTGATTGTAATAATTAAACTAAGCATGTTAGAACTGTATTCATTGATTGATTCCTGAGTCAAGAAAGAAAAAATGAATGTTAGTTTCAATAATCATGAGAGAGAGCTGAACTAAATTCAACCAATTAATTTATATTAGTTGGTTTCTCGATTTCTAAATGATTCTAGCAAATTCGAGCAATTTTAATTATTTAATTAGTACGGAGATATGTAAAAAATGATATCATAATTAATTAAGACCTGATTAACTAATACTGCATTATTATATAAAATATATATATATATATATATATAATAATGCAGTTATTAAACGTGAAGCAATACTACTATTTGTCGCATTCTAATAATTCAATCTAATTAATTAAATATATTCTCCTAATATAAGTTAATTATTTGTCACAATTCTAGAAATATATATATGCAATTTTAACGATGATGATGTTATTTATACCATATATAATTAACCACGTACACTGTTATATAATATGGTTTTATTATGTTCATAAATTAAATCATATCATCATATCAATCATTAGTTAGAAGAGAAGTACTTCTCGAAGAGAGAATGCAATTAATTAATTAATTAATTAAGCAAAATTGACAACTAATACATACCTCCCAGTGATTACTTCAAGATTCTAATAATATTTTATAAATTAATTAACTAAAAATCAAAGTCACGGACACACACACGTTCATCTACAAATTTCTCAACGCGTCTCCGCTTATCATGGAGTACTCATTAATTAATTATATATTTTTCTCAAATTTAAAAAAAAATAATTTCCTGTAATTTCTAAATTCAATGGTTTTCCATTAATGAAGATGGATCGATCAAAATTTACAGCTTTTTATGAATTAAATAATGAAGAATGTGATCGATTAATTCTGAATCTTGAGAAAGGAGGCAAAATGGTCGGTATATAAAAAGGACCCATGAAAATGAAATCGGTTTAGTTTCAAGTTTCGACTTTTTAATTAATATTTAATTATTTAATTAATGTAATAATCCTATAATTAAGAAAATAGATATGTATGTATGAATATATATATGATGCAAGTCAAAACGAAAATGAATATAAAAGTAAAAGTGGGTGAAAATAATAATGCAAAATTTCATCATTCTTGTTAAGGTACATTACCTAACTGTAATTTGATAGCCAATTATATTTCTAAATTGGTAACCAAATCATATGATTTACATTATAAATATTGGATTCTTAGTTGGAATTTATACGTAAGACCCCACCAATATTCTTATTCTATCTCACTCTTGACTTTAGGGTTTCCATCTTCCAGTATTATCTTTCTTCTAATTTACTTTTTTTAATTTAATAAAAATTTAATTACTTTAACCCTTTAATTTCTCTCTCTAGAATCTATATCATGTAGATTACAATATGATCATATCTCGATCGATTGATGTGTTGTCATTTATTTAAAAATTATTGCATGTAAATGGTGAAGTTATAATAATATCACGAGTGATCATATATATATATATATATATATATATATATATATATATATATATATATATATATATATACACAATCACTCAACAAAAAAATAATTATATTAGATTAGATTTCATTTACTATATAATTTATTGGATTCATAGTTAAGGATACTTGTTTAATATTTAATTTATATAAGTTTTTAAATCAAGTAATTACTTATTAAACTATTCCGAAGTGTTCAGTTCAAGTTGTAGATTAAGTCATCTCTTAGATGTTATGTTTGAATTTGAGTCCGGAATAAGTAAAAAGATAAAATGAATTATTTGGGGTCCTGTCCCACCCCCTTTACCTTTTAAAAAAAAATAATTACTTATTAAACTACTTAATTAAATCAAATACTATATATGTTAACCAATTAATTAAACCTAAATTATATATCAAAATGAGAAGGATCAATAGATTAAGCATAATTTATTTTGAAAAAGAAAAAGAAGAGATGATGATGTGATGATGAGGAAGAGTGAGCTAGGTATAAGGACTGTCATTGTCAATTGTCATTGAAAATTCTCTATCTTCTCATATGATATCTAACTAAAATTGTATGCATGCAGCCTCCCATTACGAAAGAGTCAATAAATAATCTTTCTCGATTGAATACTTCCAAATTCTTTCAACCCATTAACATTAATATGAGACCTAGCTCTAATTTTATTGAGAAATAAGACAAAAAAAATTAAAATTAATAATAAGTCAATTATCCTTCACTCTTTAATTAGCTAGCTGCTGCTAGCAAGGATTTTACTGGCTCTCTGAATTTCTACACAAAATCCAAATTTCTGAAACAGCAGATACGTTTTAGAAAAAGGTATTTTGCCCTTTCATGGAGATGGAATCCTTATTAGGACCCATACATCTATCTATGCATTCCTTCTCTAATGAGACACGGTTTGGCTTTTACATAGCAAACCAAAATTTAAAAAAAGCACTTTGGATTTAAGTTATTCCTGTTCATCCATCGTGTGGTGTGTTAGCAAAATCCAATTAATGTGAAAAGCCCTTCTAGATTTATGCGGTGCAAAGCTACTGCCTAGTCTTATCCACCATAGCTAGCTATTTTTATCTTCTAATCAACCATATATATTATCACTTAATTAATGAATCCAATGTTAATTTCCAACAAAATATTGTATCAAAATCCGCTATATCTATACTCAAATCAAATATTATATAAAATAAACGATATCATTGTATGATATTGTCAAATTGTTAACATATATATAATTATATGTTTATAATAAATTTGTTCATATTGAACAACCTTATTACACAACAACGCCGAATTATTAATGTATTTTGATAAGTCTATTCTTGAAGTATTATATATATAAAAATACGGGTTAACAATTTCATATATATTGACATATGTATTAACTACGGTGTATTAAATTTAAATTATTGAAAATATATATACTCAATAATTTATAAATAAGTATAAAAATATGATACTGTCGATCTTGTTCTTATAATATCTTTTCACGTAAGTATGTTAGATGAAGTGAACCACGTTTTTTGTGATATGTATATATGAAAATAAAAATTATATGTAAATATAAATATGAAATGGAATGAAAGAGATGGAAGAGGGAAGTAAAAAACAGACAAGAAAAAGGAGGGTGAGGGGTGGGGGAGGGAGTAGTTGTCATAAACAGAAGAGTGGTCACGGGATTCTCTTGAGTCATCCTTCCCCCCCAAAAAAATAAAAAAGCACTTATCAAATTGCATGTCATGTAAACCCATTCCCCACATCTATACATAGTTTGTCCCCCCGATAGCCCCCACCTCCATTTCCATTTACTTTTCTTCTCTACAACTATAATTTTCTATAATTAATTAATTTAATATAGTAATTGTCACAAAATTATTTTGTTTCTATCTCAATTTTCATTCATATAAACATTTTGGTTCATGTACTAGATAGTTTTATTAATTATTTTAAAATTACATGTGCATGCACACGTGCATACACAACTTATATGTTAATTAGTTTGAAATAACAATTACTATCTATTAATTAATTCTTGTAACATATACCAAAATACATAAAATATTGTATAAGCATGTAGCATTATTGATTGACATCTAGAAAGAGTTGAGATCAAATCTATTTAAGCACAATTTTTCCCTAATTAATTTCATAATAATAATAATAAATTGAAAAAATAATTAATATTGGAGTATAAAAGATATATGGATCGAACCAATCACTATTGAACTTGTTAATAATGAATAATTCAACCATTATTATACAAGTTTAATCACTGCCACCAAAGGCCACATCTAGTAATTCTAGACCTAAATATTTTCCTAATAACTCATTAAATTAATATATCAACATTCTTTAATTACTTGCAAGTTGAAAAATAAAATATATTCAAGTAGACATAGATAGACTATCAAATAATAAATTTTTCTGAATTTGGAAAACATAAAATTATTTTTTATATATTAAAAAAATAAGGAGAACATTTAATAAAATATATTATACTTAATGATATAAGATTTTTTTTTTAAAAAAAATACTAAAGCTCTAGGTGCTTTATTACCGTAAAAATTATAATTTGAATCTTAAAAATACTTATTTTTAAATTGCTTGAAGTCTAATCTTATAATAAAGAGAATTTAAATCCACTTTCTTAAAATTAGTTAATAACTTAAAGTGTCAACTCTCATAATAAAGTGAATTAATCGAACCTACTCTTTTAAAATAAAATAAAAATTATAATTGAGTGTTTTACATTTTGTATCATTTAATCAAGTTTGCAAAAGCAACTAGCTCTACAATGAGAGAATTAATATAATTAAATTATATTCATACATATTGTGATCAACTTTATAAAGTGATTGCCAATACCTACCCTAAAAAATTTGACCATGACTATAGTATAAAAATGAACATTAATTTCTATAAATCATCACTATTCTTTTTTTGTGCAAAACCTCGAAATTAAAGTACCTACTACTCCTATAGCCACTATAACTATTTTGGCTAATTTAAGAAACAACGAGAGAATTAAAATATATTTAAAATAATGACCAAACCAAACCTAGCTTGTAATAAATTGATGCTATATGTAAAAAGAACTAACTAAATACTTAATTAATATATAATTAATAACTAGCTATGGGTTAATCAAATTGCTTAGATAATAAAATGGGATTATCTGTAATCCCATGAATAATACAATTATTAGATAATTGATTTATAAGGGTAATTAAGTTATAGTTTAATCAATATATATATGCATAATTAACTAATTAATTAATGCGAATTTCATATCTTAATTTTTTTGTATCGATTTTAATTCTTTCACAAAAATCTATCTCTTGAATTAACAAACACCTCACATATTTTTATTAAATTTTTTAAAATAATTAAGCACATGGGTAATTATTTTTTAATGTGGATATGTATGTATATAATTGATAATAATATGTGGAATCTAATTTTATAAAATATAAATATACAGCACGTTATAAAAGGTGTATATATATATATATACATATACATACGAGGACGTATATATATAGTGTAGTTGACTCTATGTATATATGTCTACCATACACAAAAGACAAAATGAAATGAGAAAAAGAAGTGAGAGAAGGCAATTTGTAATTGCATATATAATTTTGTGAAATAATCTAATTAAGTAAATATTTAAAATTACGGGTATTAATTAGTTTAATTGATAAAGTACCCTTAAGATAAGAAGTATGATATATTGAAAAAACAGATGGTAAATATTGAAGGTTAATTCATTTTAAGGAAAAATCAAATTTGAGTTAAAATTATTAAAAATTAATTAAGATAGAATTAAAAATAATAAATGAAAAAGAAAGGTCCAAGGGCAAGCACCGCTAAGGAAGGCTAAATGTGGTCATCACCCCCATGTCCTATAGTTTGAGATGTCGTTTTCTAATCTTAAAGCATTCCTCCTTTCTCACTAATGTAGGCCCTCCTTGCTATGTAGATCTTTCTATTAACTCCCAATTAATTTCTCTCTTTCTATTCTCTTCTCCCTTCTTCTTCTTCTTCTTCTTCCTCCTCCTCCGCCTCCTCTTCGTCTTGGTTCTTCATTTTCTTAATTAATTAATTAATTAATCAATCAATTCTTTTGGTCATTAGTACGACAAGTTAATTAACCATTCTCTCTTATCTTGCCTACCCACTTGCATAATATTTATACATAAACCACTCATTTTTCGTACAATTTTCACATGTATATAAACCCAAACCCCCCTACCCAAACTCATATTCATTACATAAAAATTTCTTCCTCTACCTCCATATATAGCTTCATAGCTTCTAGTTTATGGCAATTGCAGTAGCAACCATGAGCAGTAACAACAACGACGACAACAACAATAACAACAACAACGAAGATAAAGATGATCACGAACACGACATGGTTATGCCGGGTTTTCGATTCCATCCTACAGAAGAAGAACTCGTAGAGTTCTACCTTCGCCGTAAGGTTGAGGGCAAGCGCTTCAACGTTGAACTCATTACTTTTCTTGATCTCTATCGCTATGACCCTTGGGAGCTTCCAGGTAAATATATATACACATCATTCTCCCTCTTTCCGAAGGCATCCGATGTAATCATTCATCTTATCTTTTTCATTTTAATATACATATCATGTACTACCTAGCTTGCTTATCTGCTTCATATTATATTTTTTAATCCAATTATCCATACAATTTGTACATATATAGATATATGCATAAATTTATGGGTTCTTTGTTTTGGATGTTTCAGCTATGGCGGCCATAGGAGAGAAGGAATGGTTCTTCTATGTTCCTAGAGATCGAAAGTATAGAAACGGGGACCGACCTAATCGGGTTACTACTTCTGGATATTGGAAAGCAACTGGAGCTGATAGAATGATCAGAAGTGAAAACTCTCGTTCAATTGGGTTGAAAAAAACCCTAGTTTTCTATTCTGGTAAAGCTCCTAAAGGTATCAGAACCAGTTGGATTATGAACGAATATCGCCTGCCGCAGCATGAAACTGAACGATACCAGAAGGTAATATAATTAATTCCTAAGAAACAATCAGAAATTTTCAGTTTCTCCTTACTCCACAACATATACACGTGTATTTGCTGATGAAGATATCTGCTTGTCTTTGATTCCATATGATAATTTTGCTTCAACCCTAGCTCATAAGATTTTCTATACAAACATGGATTGATTTATTGATTGATTGAGAAGGATGTATTAATAAATTTTCCTGGAATATTCATTGTTTAATCCATTTTTTGTCTGAAAAATTCGTTGCGACATGCATGAACTTATGTCTCATAACTAAGACAGATCCTGAATGTCGGAAAATTTTATGTTTCATCCCCCCATCTTCTTCGAAATTGCTTCATTTTGGCGAAAAATCTCTTGAATTTCTCTCTTCTTCACACGATTTTTTGCAGGCAGAGATTTCCCTTTGCCGTGTATACAAGAGAGCTGGAGTCGAAGATCATCCCTCTCTCCCCCGTGCTCTTCCAACTTCAAGAGCATCTTCATCGAGATCAGTGCCGTCCGCCTCGACTCAATCGGATAAGAAACTGTACCCACCTCATCAACCAGAGGCAGCTCATCATCATCATCATTATGTCATGGAAAGATTCCAAGCTTTTGGCGGGCAATCATCGCAGCAACAAATGGATATATCAGCGGCATCGGCAGCTGCGGAGAAGATGAGTACAGACACTGATGGAAGTAGTAGCTGCTCAGATGTTACAACAGTGCTTGGACTGTCCAAACAAAATGTTTACCGTCCAAATATGTCTGCAATCACTGGTTCATTAATGGAAGAAGCTGCTGCTGCGGCTGCTGCAGCCGCTGCAGCCGGTTGCACCACCGTTCTCTTTCCAGCAGAAACTCTATCTTCTTCTTCTGCTCTTTCCTCCACTGCTGCTGATGAGTTCCACAGGCTTTTAACCTACCAACAAGCTTCAATCAACCAGCAACAGCAGTATTACAACGATCACCACCACCACCATCACCACCCACAATTCGCAGCTTTGCCACCGCAATCACAGCCGCCGCTTGCCCTCAACACGCTGCCGGCAGCCTTCTCGGACAGATTGTGGGAGTGGAATCCGATCCCGGAAGCAAACAATAGAGAGTACAACGATCCCTTCAAGTAAACAACCTATATATGAGTTATATATAGCTAGCGCTCGCATACTTAATTAATTTATATGATATGATCATAAATAGATTTATATATACACTTAATGTGATGACTGATTATTTATCTAGCTAGCTTAATTTGACAATGTCACTATGTTAATTATTACTAGCTTTGAAATATATATGACTGATTGATTGATGATGATGATTTGCTTGCTTATTCTATTAGGGTTAAGTGATTTCATTTTGTGCCAAATATGATTCTAGATCTAGCTACTTGAACTAATTACTTATGCTTGAGATCATGCATGAACTTTTCTGTCTAAGGACCCTAATAGTTTTCCTTCCCAATTAACTATGGATATTATCGATTCTTTGGTTCCTCCATTTTTCTAATTTTCTTTCCCTCTCTCTCTTTCTCGATTTGTATCCGGTGTGACTTTTCTTTATTTTTAAATCCCTCAAATTTAAACCCTAAGCTACGATCTGATCAGCAGGAAAAAACTTGTGTGGAGTTAATTCTATAAACAGGTCATTCTTTCCCTAGCTCTTTCTTGCTATATACATAGCTCACTGTTAGCTTCTGAGAAATAGAATATGGCATGATTTGGTGATGCCAAAAAATTAAGATAGTGTGATCAGAGACAAAGGTACGCCTAGTATTGTGGCATGGGAATTGGACCCATTTCTCCCAAGAAATATAGCATATATATCCACAATGGAGACAGTAAGACACTTCCATTTTTTTTTTTTGCTTCTTTTGTTAGTTGAGAAATGAGAGAGAGAGAGAGAGAGAGAGAGACTAATAACAACTAATCCTTAGCTTCTGTAGAAGTTTGGATTTTCTCTTGTTGTTCGATATTGCAATAAAATTAATTTAAAACAAAGTCGAGCTACACTTTTGGGAGAGAAAGTCTTGACCACTTTTAGTTTGTTCAATCACGTTGTAATTTGTATATTTATTTTTTTTATTATTAATTAGGAGGTAAAATAAGAAATGAAAAAGTCCATTGTATTTAGTGTAACTCAAAAATTTTTTACCTTTTGAAAAGTGGAATCTACTAAGGTGTCTCTAGAACCACCCATTAAATAATTAGAAATGAAAGATCCCATTTTTACCAAGTATCATGATTTTTTCCTCCCTTTTAATTCATGATTCTAGCTCTCTCTAAATGTTAGAATTCAAATGCTTTATAGAACTAGCATTAACATTCAATATTACCAAGAAAACTAAAACTTCTAGTCACCAAAATTTATTGCCAAAATCTACTTTTTAATTCATCAATATGATTACATATCTCTTTCTCTCTATTTATATATAAATACCATTCTAAATCAAAGATCAATATATGTTTCGCGTCATGGAGCCTTTTCATCAAACCCTCTCTTATAAACGTACTCCAGTTCAATTCATTCGAAGATAAATTCCAAATTAAAGATTAAATCAAGTCCATAACTCATATATAGCTCTAGATCATATGATATAGTTGTCTCTCATAAGAATACAAGATCTAGTAGCTAATATAGATAGCAAAGGCATTGGACATATATATATGTGTGTGTGTGTGTGTGTACTGTGTCCAGTAGTATATATTTAACTAGAAGGTTCTATATAATAATTAAAATGCTACAAAGTCAGCGATATTGAATGGATATCTCTATGCACCTACATATGCACAGAATTGCGGCCGAGAGACCATGCCAGCTAGCTGCATGCTGCTGTCACAATTAGAAAATCCTAGTTGCAGGCAGTAGCTTTTGTGCTTGTTAGAGAGGTCCATGCATACATATGTATGGCTTCAGTTTGCAGCAGTAATTCTCTTTTGCTGCTAATTAATTTTCTATATATAGGTATAGGTATTGGCCTTAATTTATATATTCCTCAGCAGATATAACTAGTTAGCTAGCTAATTATATATATATATATATATATATATATATGTTTGAAATTATGCAATGGGGAAGAATTAATCTTTGATTGATTAATTAGGTTGAGGAAATTGAATGACTTGAGAATTATGTATTGATTGCTTGATATAAGTTCATGTGTCATAATTCTAGCCTTTTGTTTATTTTTCTTTCATTTGATAGGAAAATAACTCTCTTTTTATTTTAGATAGAGTAAATCTTACGTATTCATACATAATTAAAATATAAAATTTGTATCCCAACTAATATAAACTTAATGTATTATTTATTAATAATGATAATATACAAAGTCAACAAATATTTAATACATGATCGCCGTTACTCGTTGCTGATATATTAATTGGGATAAAAATTTTACACCCCAATTTTATAAGTCTTTTATTATTATTTTAAATATTAGTATGAAGAATGTGATGAGATGTTTAAAAGAACTTATTTACTGAATATTTTAACTATGATTCACACACTTGTGCATAATTAAATCTACTCTTTCTTAACTCAAATATATAAATCTTAGGAATATATATATATATATATATATATATATATATATGATCTGCTCTTAATTTCTTAACTCTTCTGTTTGATGTAACCAATTTTTCCTCCCATGATCAATAAAGTCATATATCGAAAGATTGTTAGGATTTTATACTGCCAATTAAGTCTCGACATTTAATTGAATATTAACTCAAGTAAAAAAAAAAGCAAAGGAAAAGACAGGCAATATAGACTTTTTGTGTGCTCATGATAAATAATAAGGTCATAAGTCTTCCAACTAGCTAGTTAATCCCAATACCTATATTAATTTATATATAAAAATTCATTTTTCATAACATATATATATATATATATATCAATAATGCGATTATTTGTTGCAAATATTGTTCTTCATTAATTTAATTAGTAAAAGTAGTTTATTGTGGAGTAATAAATTATAATTAATCAATATATAGAAGTAAAAAATGAGTAATTGTTATTGCTCATATTAACAATCATATTTATATATATACTAATGCTATGTTATGCTTTATAAAAATTAAAAATAATTATTACAATTCATAAACTGTTAAATGATAATTATGTGGATCCATTACATGATTAAAACATATTAAACATTTAGTATCTGTTTATTGAATATGAAGC
Organism: Melia azedarach; assembly: GCA_028052125.1. NCBI lineage: Eukaryota > Viridiplantae > Streptophyta > Magnoliopsida > Sapindales > Meliaceae > Melia > Melia azedarach. Next base: position 17,050,822 of record CM051399.1, on the reverse strand, counting down.
CGATTGTAGAAGCACTTAGATAATTAGATCATAGAAACATTAATTATGAAATCTAACGATATTGTTACAAAAGAAATTAATATATATATATACGAGGAATGAAGCAAATTAGAAACAAAATTTGAGAAAGTCCTTTTATACAAATTAAGGTATTTAATTATATCCATGGTATCTAGTTAATACATTTTATAATAATGTTATATCTAAAATTTAATTTATGAACTTAACAATGACTATGGAAATGAAATTTAATTTAATTTTTTGATAAAATATGACTACATATATATTGAGGAGTAGATTCGATATGAACATATATTTATAGGGGCAGGACCAATGGCTCATTTTTTTTACATTAAATACAAATCGTTGAATCTAGGTACATCCAACGACTGAGATTGCATCTGATCATATATTTAATGTATCCATAATTAATGCATTGTCAGATATAATTTCAATTGTTGAATATTTTTAAATTCAACAATTTATATTTTGATGTAAGATTTTGTATAAAAAAAATGGGATATGTATGTATGTGTGTGGTAGTATTAGTGGACAGAAAGTTTTGAATAAAGCTAGCTAGCGGTGGGCATTAATTGGCCTGGCCTATACATATACATATGTATATTAATTACAAAGGGATAATTTAAGGCAGCAGCGGTGAGGTTGTTCTCATCACTTATTCTCTGCAAACTGAACTCAAATCAATTCAGAGTATTGCACATACATACCATACCATACAGAACTACAGGTACAGGTGTCCACCTCTGCCTCATGCAATTATTGCAATATGTATGTATGTATGTATGTATGTATGTATGTATAACATACTTTAATTACTTCAATGTTTATGCACATGTTGAATTGAATTGAATTGAATTGGTTGTATTTAAAACCAATAGTCTACTTTACTAAAGCCTCCAATGGCTATATATATTTTATATTGATGATAAAGTGATGAATCTATCATATTTTCAAGTTGTTTTGTTTTGATATTAAAATATTGTGAAATAGAAACACTAAATATTAAATATTAATAAATAAATAAATAAACTTTCTAAAAATGGTTATTATTACCAGACATTTTAGTGACCGAAGCCCTTTTAAATCTTCATCTCTTTTCTTTCATTTTCAATTTTATGGCCCTGCCAGTATAATTAATTATAATTATAATATGGTTTGGTGAAGTGACAGACAAATGTGGTGAAAAAAAATTGAACTGGGCCATTAGGAGGGCATAGGCCCAATTTAGCCCGTTAGCTCGTTCCTTGTACATACATAGGTACCAGGCCCAGCACAACCCAAAATAACCATGCTTGTATTTCCTAACATGCATCAATTTTATAAATCAAAATAATGTACATACAGAGAGCATATCCGTTTTGAGTTATAGTTGTGTTCTTACACGGGGATAGTTCTCTTGTCGAAAAAGGTCCTCTCAACCATTTTCCCTGGTTGTTGGCTGCTTCTGTTACCGCTACTTCCACCTCTTTTGGGTACAGACCGCTGCATTATTCTAATAGGAATTCCACCCAAGTCAAAGTCTTCCTTTAAAGATTTCGTCAAGAACCTGAGTTCTGTATCTGATAGCTGTGTCTTCCCACTTAAGAAAGCCACAAATGTTGGAGGCCGTGCCTTCACTTGGGTAAAATACTTTATCTTAGGTTGCGCAGCCTGATCTTTCCAAGAATGCCGGCTCATAACCTGAGTAAACATGCACACGGAGAGAACGAGAAGAGTTTTATAACCAAATTGCGCATTTATAGCATTTGGAAAAAGGAAAAGGAGAGGGAATTTGATACTGACCTTACGCAGCCAACGGTTAAGACGAGCTGTAGACAGCCTTGAGCACCATTTTTCATAGGTATCAATGACCTGGTGCATAACAGCTATCCGACCCTTTCCTTCTAATGCCGAAGTGAACACCACAGGTATTCCAGTAACCTGCCAACATACATGAAAGAAATGTGAGTGCTTCTAAGTATATGCAGTCAAAAACAGAGGATGGCTCTAAGCTGCCTATTATCGGTCTTTATCACATAAAAATTCACAACATGACAAACCTGAGGTATGACCGTCTGAATTTCTTGAGGAACAGCTTCCTTGACTCTTTTATACAAGGCAGAGTTTTGTCTCCCACTTAGAAGATCCATCTTGTTTACAATTACGACCAAACCACGACCTTCTTCCACTGTCCGTCTTGCTATAACAACTTCTGCATGTGTCATACTACGTCTAGCTTTAGCAACCTGACCATAATGCATTTGCCGAACTTGCTAAGCACATTTTATTAAATTCACATTTCGCTTTGTCAGAAATAATGCAGAAAGAATATCAGTTACAACACACCTCTTCAGCATCAAGGACCAAAGCAACTATGTGAGCCCTCATCAAATTCTTTCTTGATTGCATAACACTCAATGATGCTGGTCCTTTCTCCCTCTCTCTTTGCAGCCAACCTGCAGTATCAACCTGATAGTAATTCACAATAACATTAAACAATGAGAAAATGTATCAGACTGAGACTGGAAGCAACCATTTATAATATTAACAAAGGAGCAATGCAAAGCCGATATGTACCAAATAAACAGTTCTCCCTTCATGTTGAAAGTGCACTCTCACTGAATCTCTTGTCAAACCAGCCTCTGGGCCCACCAGAACACGATCTTCTTGCAACAAAGCATTTAGCAAGGTCGACTTCCCAACATTTGGCCTTCCCACAATTGCTAACTGTAACGGCAATTTCGATTCATCAACCTCATCAGAGCTACTATCCGGATTGGAACTATTTTCTTGATCGCAATTATCTAGATAAGTCAAAAAGCAAAGCAGGGGGTCAACAAATTTTTTTAAAAAAAAAGGCAGGTCATATTATAAACGCTCATTTTGTCAAGAAAGCAAAATGTTAGGGCAAGAAGTTGTTTACAAATGAATAGCCCACCATCACATAACTGTACTATATTAAGATTCATTCTCAGGAATCAGGAAAGGTTTGTAAAATAGTTTGGAAAATTTTCAAACCACATGACAAATGCCTGCACAAGCGCTTCAATGACCTTTCAGGACTAAAAACTTCAAACAAATCCTTTTTGAGAGTACATCGATGTGGTTGATCTGAAAAGAATCCCACTAACATAGTAATTGATGGATAAGACATCACTTTCCCTCCATAACTATTCTGATATGTTGATCAATGAAGTTATGGTGTACATTTTACTGTTAACAAATGCATATGTCTCATTTAAAAGATACAAAAGACTAAAAAATTAGAAAAGTACAACAAATCATTCCAATTCTGAAAAGGTAACTAAGATCAATGTAACCAGATTATATTGTCCAAATACTCTCTTCACATGCCATTTTTCATTTTTTATGACACACTAACATGAATCTCCATTGGACTGTAACACTCAAACTAACTTCTATGATAGAGCATACTAAGTTGTACCACACTGCTCACTTGTAGCATTACCTTGCTTTCCAATGTCCAATAATTATTTGAATCATCTTTACAACAATTCAAACATTAGCACTGCCCATTTAAAAGCTTTCTAAATTATAAACTAAACAATAGATTGATTTCTTCGGTCTTAGCTATTTTATTATCATCTACCCTAGTTCATGAGAGCTCGAGAACACGTAGGAAACTATTTATGGTGCATCAGTCAATACTTTAAAATGACAAAAAGTAAAGGCATTCAAAAACTTTCACGAGCTTCAAGCAAAGAATAGCATAATAATATATTATTCAACTCAGTACGTTATGCAAGTATAAATATTGTCTCAGTGACCTTACCATTTAGAACTTGGACCATATAATCCTCAAGTGAAGGGCGAAGAGTTTCATAAAGTTCTGTCATACCCAGTCCAGTTTCAGCAGATATAGCAATGGGGTCCCCAAATCCTAAAATGAGGGTTTCAGCAGCAGCTCCAGCAAGAGAGCCAGTACCATCATGAAGTGATTCACATTTATTCATCGCTACTATAGGTTTAATTTGTGGGGCATGTTTACGCAACCACTTTCCAACCTCCATATCTAAAGGGTGAAGTCCAGATCTAGCCATGAGATAACACAAAAAAGGAGTTCAAATTTTTCCACCAATAATAAACAACAAATACAACAAAAAGCAGCACAAAAAACTGCATGCAACAAATTTTCAGCAAAAAAAGAGAAAAAAGGAACAACCTGTAACCAAAATTCCCTTACATGTTCAAAAAATAACTATAATTTTGCAGTTGTATATAAAGCCTATAAAGTGTATTCCTGAAACTACAACTAAAAACACAATTAATCCAACAAGTTGTTATATTAGTTGAACAAGCATCGTTAATTCATTTTAACATTTCTTTAACTTAGTGACAATAAAATACCCCAATGTAGACAATTCCCAAATCCAAAATTTGTATGAGCTTTGGGATGAAAAATCTACTCATAAGATGTGCAACTCATGTACAGAACTAACCTCACATCAATCAAGAAAATTGCAAATTGAGTCTTGGCAAGCACATTTGCAGTCATTCCTGCTGTTCTATCAAGAATAGACCCAGAAGTAGCTTCTGTTTCCAAGCCTGCTGAGTCCAGGACCCTAAACCGCAGATCACCCAATTTAGCAATTCCCTCTCTTATGTCCCTTGTAACATGATCATCCGGCGTATTGTACACCAAAGCCTCCCTCCTCCTAATCAACCTAATAACACAACAACAAAAATCACTTTCAGAATCACCCAAAAATCATATCTCACAACAATGGAAAGAAAAAAACACAAAATCCAAACTAACCGGTTATACAGAGCTGACTTGCCCACATTAGGACGTCCAATAATCATAACAGTAGGAAGCAAGTTCATGTCAACCTTAGTAAAATCGATTGGTTTTTCATACAAAAACTTAACTTTCTTGTCTTTCTTAACTGAACCATCTAGCTCGACATGGGATTTCTCCAAGTTTCCATTTTGAACAATCCCGCAAAATCCTCTATATGATTGAAGCAACAAATTGCAATGGAAGCTCGAATGCAGATTCAATAATGAACCTAAGAACAAACGCATAATCAATCATTAACTAATATCAAAATGGAAAAGACATTAAATTGTAATATAGAGAGCCAAAAGCATACCAAAGGATGAAGCTTTGACTGGCTTGGACAAGTTCATTGGGTTTGTTAAGCAGCTGATGCTTTGGTGCGAGAGACCAAAACGGGAACCGTTCCTTCGGGCCAAAACGGCGCGAACCCATGAGCGAAACGACATCGTTGTTAGTCTGCTACCGTCATAGAAGCTTAGATGAACGGAGGGATATTAGAAAGAAGAAGAAAGAGACGCCGGCCGCAAATGAGCTCTGCTACAAAACTCGAGGTATTTCTTTGGGTTGCAGTGTTTTTCCTTTTCATTTCGGCGGCGAAGAGGGAACTCGGAGATACAAAACGGCGCCGTTGTTCATTCAGAACCTCCAAAAACGCACCGCTTTGTACCTAGCTTGGTATAGAATTTTTTTTATAAAAATACAAAAATAATTAATCTTCTTGAAATTCAATCCTTTCATTTCATTTTCTCCTTCGATAGTGGGGAGTAAATTAATCTTTTTTTGGCATAACTCTTATAAATTTCGGCATAATTTTTTTTCTTTTATGGTTTTTTCAAGTACCAAATATTTTAAAAAATTTATCACATTGATTTACTATATTAAAAAATAAAAATATATATTTTAGAATTAATTAATAAATTTTTTAAAATACAATCACAACCTTTTATTTCAAATCATATTATATATCAACGAATCCTTAAAAGTTTAGAATAAAAAAGATCAAAACCGAATTTAAATTCCTCAAAAAAATTATTTTTTTATCTCTTAGATTACCTTGGAATTGAAATTCAAAAGATAATATCGCTAACTTTATAATAACCTAAATAATTCTTTATACAAGAATATCTAGTATGTTATGTAATAAGAATGTTCAAAAATGAAAAAAATATATATTTATATACTCGAACCAAAAAAAGCCATAAAAGATTATGGTCCAACATCAACTTCTATTATATTAAATAATAAAAAAAATCTATATTTTTTAGGTTGGTATAAAAGACTCATAAAATTATAAAATAATATTTTTAATCTCTAAAAATAAATAAATTAATCAATAAAAGATCTCATTAAATAAGTTTATTAAATAGAAAATATCTATCTGATTGTTATGTTAACACTTTCTTCTTCGTCTCAACATGATTTTGTATGTATTTTTTTTTATATTCTAAAAATTAGAAAAGCTACCCTTTATAAAACCAACTTTTTGGGTGGATATTTGCTTAAATTTAAATAAATTTATAATAATATAAATTTTGTTTCGTTGAATGTGTGAAAAATCATTTCATTTAAATTTTTTATTACTTATTTAATATTTAAAGTCAACAGGGTAATAGATATAAAAAAGTGACTAATTATATTGAAATTCATATTAGTAGTACATTTTCTCAATTTAAAAATAGCATAATCTACTACCTTTCTCCCTTTCGAGATAAGGCAGATTAATTTCAATAAAATTCTCTAAATAAAAAATTTAATAACAATGTTTTCAACGACTATCTGTGTCAATAAAGATATTCAAAATTTTCAAGAAGATGTACCTTAAAGATTATATCCAAATCCTCAAAATATTTAAGCATATAAAATTTAAGCAACCTAAGATTCGGCATATTTGCAAAGGCTTTTGAATTTATACTTATTTCTTTTATCTTTTAACATATCAAGAAATATTCCTTCAATTGAATCAAATCCTTTAAAAATATTAAACTAAAGAATGAGTAAGCATAAAATACAAATAAGCTTGGTAAAATTTATATATATCTACTTTAAGTGAAAATAAAGTTACAAGAATTGATTACATGTTCATAGTCTATTTCTTGTAGATATACTAATCCACTTCTTTCAAATTATTCTCTTACATTTGACATAAACACACTTACCTTTAAACTCATTATAATTTTAACTAAAAATATCTCGAGTAATGGTTATTTTACCTATTATGCCTATTCTCCAAGTTCCTATTATTGGAATATTCAACAATCTAATTCATATTAATGATTTAATTTGCTCAACACATGAACGTAGTCCGACTACATCTTCAAAATCTCTCTCAAATAATATATCTTGCAATTTCTTCAAAACATTGTTAACAATTTTCTCTACATATTTTGTCTTAGACTTTCAATGAAACGAGGAATAATATTATATTAAATAAATATTTGATAAATATAATAACATATAAGTCTTTATTTTTTTATATTTTTAGAAATAAGAATATAATTTATTTATTTATTCGAGTAATTTTGTTATTTTAGCAATGATTATCCTTGTTTAATAAAATGTGACTGCTCAAGAATTCAAATATTACTATCCTTTTCTTCAAATTATTAAATTATTCTTCTATTTTAGATTTTTCCACTATATGATAATGACCTACTAGAAGGTCAAGAATTCACATATACCCCCCCTTTATTTAATAAAAATATCGTAATATACAAACTATTTAATAATTAGTTCATTAAATGTCATCGTTTCGTTGGTTATAATTTGATAGTTTCCTACACAAAAAATATTCGATAAAACGGTTCATTAAAATTATACTTTAAATTTTAACTTATTTAATTATTATAAATTTTATTAAATGAGATTATAAAAAATATACTGAAAAACCTTTTCATATAACCCTAAGCCAATTCAAAACTTTCAATCCATACCCAAATTTTGTTAAAACCATTTAATTGTAACCAATAAAATGATAGCATTTAAGGAATGGATACATATTAAATAAATAGGTTTCTTGATTAGGATAATTTATTAAATAAAAGAGAAATTTTATTTTTTATTAAATAAATTATTGACTCCTAATAAAGTAAAATAACACGTTCTCCAAACATCCATAAAATTAATATAGTAGAAGTAATTTGATCATTATAATATTTTCTTATCAAAATTGTCCGAATAAATATTAATTTTTTTAACTTATTTTTGTTAGATAAGCTAACATAATTAAGGGTATTTTCATATAAAATTTATTCCTCAAGATTTTTTTTTTTTGAAAAAAATCCAAACCTAAATTTTGATGATATTGAATATTGAATAGCCCCAAAAGCAGGACCACAAATACAACAACAAAACATAAACCCTTGTTTAGTTATTTATTTATTTATTTATTTAAATAGAATAATATAATTATAAAAATATAAAAATTGAAATTTCCCATCTCGCTATCTATTTTGTACTCGCAAATCTCAAACCCAAACGCAAAATTGTCTCTAGTTTTCCTCTTCTTTTCTGGCTCTATTGTCCATTTATAACTCAATTCAATTAATTCAAACAGATAATGAAAAGCTAAACACATTAAAAGACCCCCTTTTTCCCCAAATCGGTAAACAAACCCACACAGACAAAGAAACCCTAATTAAGGCTTTCGTTTGTCTGAGTTTTTCTTTTCTCTTTTGGTGTTAATTTCAGTCTTTTGTTTGAATTACTCGAAACCCATTTGTTTGAATTTGAAGATAAAGATTGAAAGATAAGTTGATTTTGGCTATGGAGGGAATACCGCACCCAATACCTAGAACTGTAGAGGAGGTTTTCAGCGATTTTAAGGGCAGACGGGCTGGTTTGATCAAGGCTCTCACTAGTGGTAATGGGTTGATTTTTTTTTGGTCATTTTTGTCGAATTAGCTTATGGGTTTGTTTTTGTTTTGTATAAGGTTAATGGGTTTCGCTTCTCTTTTTATTATTATTATTATTAATTTTAATTTTAATTTCGTGGTTGTTGCAGATGTTGAGAAGTTCTACCAGCAGTGCGATCCTGGTGGGTGCTTTATTTTTCATTTTCATTTTGTTTTTGTTAATTTAACTTGGCTTTGACTTTTTCTTTTCTCTTCGTCTCAATGTATTTTACGCTATATTGACTGTAAATTTAACTGTAATTCAACATAGTTAACAGCTTTGTTGTTTGTAAAGAGAGAGAAATTGGTTTCTAGAAACAAACTTGTTTGTGTTTTTCGGAATTTATAATAATATAGAGGATTACTGTGCTATGAATCACCAAGTTCATGGTTGGTTGTTTTGTTTAGTGCTTTGATGCTTGTATGCAGTTCAAGATTTCGTCTTGAATTTAGAAGGAAATGTTTTGTTTTGAGGCAATTTTCTTGTTGAAGCATTTGGAGGCTTGCTTTTTCTTTGTTCCCTTACTTACATGGATATTTTTGGTCTTATCTAAAATTTTTTTTGTTTCCTTGCTTACATAGTTATTCTATGATATTTTCTTCTGTAAATATTTATGTCCCATTGGCATGAAAAATATATTTTACTTAGGGTTAAGTTTGACTGTACATTTTTTTAATTGCTGCTAAAATTCAAGGCATGTCTCTATGTAAAGAAGAACTTGCAGATTTTCATTGATTTCTTTCACCCATTGACTTCAGTCTGCCTGCCTGGCTTCTTAGCTGGAGAAAATCCCCAATTCTTATCAGATACTTGTGGTTGTTATATTTATAGGAAGAAAATGATTATTTTCAGTTCGAATTCTTGGCATTTAGTTCTCTGGAAGTTGTGGACATCTGTTGATAACTAATTCACCATGACGATATTGTGATTTGTTCTTTGGCCTAATTCATTTTCTAAATGTGCTGCATGGCTTCTGATAATCAAATATTCCCAGTTTCAGTGGTAGTTGTTTATTGGATTGACGCATTTTCTGTTTGATTCTTGGTGTTTAATTTATCTACAGTTCATATTCATTATTGGGAGTTATTTGCTATTGTTATGCTATATTATTGTTTTGTCTGTTACCCAAGCCATTTAGTGAATGTGTTATGTTAACCTTACTTTTCTTTCTTGGTCGTGACAGTCATGTTCCCCTTAATGTTCCTGTGAACATGTATCAGCTCGAGTGCAAAGCTGCACAGTTTAGTTTGATTTACTATTATAAGGAACTGCGTATTATTCTAGGATCCCATCATTATGAGAAAACAATGAAATGGGGACACAAGAAAAATTACCCCATTCGCAAATAGGTGTCCTGTGGCTGCTAGATTGCAGAAAATTCCCAATTAGTGATGGTGAACATGTTTGTTGGATTTGTGCATTTATATTTGTGGAAGTGGACTGTAATTTTCTGTTTTGATCCTTAGAATTTAATTTCCTCATAACTGTATGATTCTTGACTTATTTGTCATCATGGTAGGATGGTATGCTTCTGGTGTTTTGTAAACATGTTAAGTTCACTTTACTGTTTCTGTCCATGTTTGTCTACTGGAATGCAAATCTTGACCGCATCCTTGTGACTGTTGTGTTTGTCTATTATGGTTACCTCATCTGCCCTTTCACTTGTAAATAAAAGAATTAAAACTCCATCTCTGACGATCAAGATATTACTTCACTCTTTGACCTTCTTGTTGTTTACTGTTTAAGAATCAATGTTGATTAAAGGGTATCTTTCCTGACTAACAGTTTCCTTCTGCATTATTAATGTTTCATGAAATAAATGCTTTATTATGCTTTCAATTTATGGGCATGATAGAATGAGAGCTGATTACAGTAGCAATTCAAGGCAGATTGTGTGTTTTTATTGAAGATACTTATATTTTGCATACAGAAAAGGAGAACTTGTGCCTATATGGTCTTCCAAATGAGACATGGGAGGTTAACCTACCTGTTGAAGAAGTGCCTCCTGAGCTTCCCGAGCCAGCTTTAGGTATAAACTTTGCAAGGGATGGTATGCAGGAGAAGGACTGGTTATCACTGGTTGCAGTTCACAGTGATTCATGGTTGCTTGCTGTTGCATTCTATTTTGGTGCACGATTTGGATTTGGCAAGAATGAGAGGTATTACTTCTTTTTTCTTGCCATTTTTACCAATACTAAAAGTTATTTTGCTCTGCTTTCATGTAGAACATTCCTATGGCATCATAATTGTTAGTTCTTAGATTGTAATACAGAGACTGCATAAATTACTCTTTTGATCTTTTGATTTGCATATTCTTTCTTCATTAATTTTCATTCATATCCTGTATGTTGATATTTTGAAGTGGCTTTCTACCATGTGGGACAAATCCCACTTCACGAAAAAGGATGGAGCCCAAATGGAACCCAAAGTGACTCATTGATTTACCTTGCCAGATCGAGTAATCTTCCAATTTTACTTCAGTCTTTACAACAAACGCAAATCAAGTGTGATTGGTTCCCTCTTCTTTTCATTAATCTCTTGGAATTTGTCAACTCAGACATCAGACAGTGATAAATATCCATAGATGATTAGGCTTTTCTGCTTGTCATTAAGACTGCTTTTTAACATATCTACTGTTGAGCTCAGTCATGTGATGCCGACATGCGGACTCATCTGTGTCTAATATGCTTTGCCACCATGTTTAACATTACAAGATGATAGAAAGGATAATTTGATATAATTTTAAAGTTTTAGGGTTAAGATTCTCTCAAATGAAAGTTCAAGGTGCAGAATATGTTCGGGAGTAGAGTGAGAAAAGAATATATGTTTAAATAGATCATTTACTTATGTTTTGATGGTGAGAAAATGTAATATTCTGTCTCTTGCTTATGATCCACATTATCTGGGTTTTTTTTTTTCATAATTATGTTTTCTATGATTTATTGTTGATTTAATTTACCGGTATTAAGTTTAACAAGTGCAAAAGTGTTTTCTTGACATAGATATATGAGTTGCTTTTTCCTTAGTTGTCATTGTAACAATGGGTTTGGTTTTTAGTTTTCATATTCTAGATGATTTTCTGCTTCTAGATCTTTCCTCATGTTGTCCTTAGAATCAGTCCAGATCATCTGTCTTATTCATGTCTCCAAGTTACTCAATCAACTGTATGGTACGTGATGCTTGACAACCTATGGATTCTCGTCCTCCTTGACAAAAGGAAGTTTTCTGGTCTCCAACAGAAGTTACAACTCGTGCTCCTGTTTGATGATGTTTGATGAAATGTTTATAATCTAATTGACCTTTTTTTTGCTTAAGAGCTCTCAAACAAAAGGCTAAAATGGACAAGTTGAACTATATTGTAAGGAAGTTGGTTCAAGTTATACAAGGCGTAGGAAGCTGATGATGGTGTTTGACAAGCAAGTTTAGAATATGAAGTCAAATTGAAAGTCTAGTTCTAATTTTGGTTTGAACTTGATTTTGCAGGAAGAAACTTTTCCAGATGATAAATGAACTCCCGACCATCTTTGAAGTTGTGACTGGAAATGCTAAGCAACCAAAGGACCAATCTGCTAATCACAACGGTAGCAAGAGCAAATCAAGCGGGAAGGTAGTAGGAACTTGAAATCTGTAACTTAATTATTTCTTATTCTATTCCTGTACCAAATTCTTTTCTCTCACTGTCTGGACATTGCCTTCAAGCAGTCTCGTCAATCCGAATCGCAAACCAAAGCAGTGAAGATGTCTCCACCTCCCAAGGAAGATGATGAAAGCGGTGAAGAAGAAGAAGAAGATGATGAACAGGGCGCCACCTGTGGGGCATGTGGGGATAACTACGGTGCTGACGAATTCTGGATTTGCTGTGATGTGTGCGAGAAATGGTTCCATGGAAAATGTGTAAAGATTACGCCTGCAAAGGCTGAGCATATTAAGCAGTACAAGTGCCCAAGTTGCAGTAGCAAGAGGGCTAGAGTTTAAGATTAGTTATGAAGTTGGAAGTCGAACAACGATTAAACAGAGCAGACAAGGTTTAGAACTTCTTTTCATTACAGTTTGAGAGTAAAACAGAGTCAGTTACCTGTTTTAGTTAATGAATTTGCAACCTATGGTTCCTGTTCTGTTAATTTTCTCTGGAATTTGTGTTTTCCAAATAGTTGCTGGCATTTAGAAATATAAATGTCGGTGCATTTTTCTGGTTTGATGATCGTAAATGTTTCTTGTGAATGTGTTTATGCTTGATTGACATGGTTTAAAAGGATCCAGATGAAGGCTAATGAAATAACAAGTATCTTTCTGTCACGTGTCCCTTGACGGAGCAAGAAGACTAAAATACCTGTAATGCAAGAAAAGTGAAGCATTAGTTTGGTGCAAAATCTTTGTTAGCAGCAATTGCTTTAGAAAGCTCTCTGGTTTGTATTAGCCAATCTTCCCAATATGGGTTGTTCTAAAGCGTTTATAATTGTATATTATATTGTATTTTAATCTCTTTCGCTGTAATGATAATTTTGATGTGATTAGGATGTTGTTTTTCGTCTCGTTTGATCAACATGAACACATGGATGGCTAAGAGGAAATCTTGTCTTGATGTGAAGCTGAGTCGAGTTAATCATTGTTGAATAGGCGAATGACATATGGAGTCTCATTGTTGAATAGGCGAATGACATATGGAGATAATTCCTTCTTTTATCTTAATCATAACAAGGAGACAATTCCTTCTTTTACCTTCGTCATAGCTTAACAGTCTCATAACTTATTGACGCGTAACGAAAAGGAACTAACAAATAATTCTAAGTAACTTATTTATTTATTTGCTGGTTTCCACCACATTACAAATAGTGAAGCCTTGGGGCTATTTAAGTAATTGCACATTTTATGTTTAGTCAGCAAAATGTCTAGGGAGGTAAGTGATACTTTTCTCAAAATGTTTCACAGAGTGATAGTTTCCCAAACCTGAGGGGGATGTTACCAGCTGACTGTATCCCCTTCCCAAAATCCCAAAAATCGAAGACGCACACAATACGAACGCCGGAACTTCACTTTCAGTAGTAGCAAGCTGAAGAGAAGAACAGAAATGGCCAACAAGTCGTGGAAAATAATACCAAGACCGCTACTAGAAACCGTGCTAAACAATTACGTTCAACACCACCGAGTTCCTCAACCTCTTATCTTCCATGGCCCTCGTGGCGTCGGCAAAACCACTCTATTTCTTGAACGTAAAACACTGAACACTTTTCTTCAGCAACACAAAAACCCCAGAACAATTCATGAATGATCTCTCACATGACAACTTTTTTTTTTTCACTTCTTATACTTTGCAGGGCTGCTAAAAGATTGGAACAAAGGACCTCATCTCACAGGCTACGTAGACTTCGCCGAATCAATAAAAAATCACCACCCACAACATAACCAATCATTTCCTTGGTCATCTTGGTCAAATTGTGATCCACCCACTTTATCAAACTGCAAAACTCAGCTCGAAGCATGCCTCGAATCAATGACGCAAAAGGGTGTCAAACTCGGGACAATCAGTTCGCAACAAATTTTCACTACCCTGAACAAATGGCACGGTCTAAACACTGCACTTCGAAGAATACTTTACAGTAGTAATAAAAGTGTGAAAAATGCGGTCTCGGAAAAGATTTCTGGGTCTGTTTTGTGGGAGAGGGCGGTTTTCGCGCTATCTGCTCGATTGAATTCCCATGAGATTGACGGTGTTTTGGGGCGAAGAGAGAAGGGAGGGAGTTTGTCTATTGAGGAAGAAGCGTATTTTAGAGAAGGGTTTGCGGCGTTAAAATTGGCTAAGGAAGTGATAAAGATGCAGCAAGAGTGGAGAGCTGATGCCATTGCTCATTTAAATAGGACTGGTGGATTTTCTAGGTCACTGGCTAATTCGTGTACTGATTGGCTTTGTTTGTTGATTGAATTGTTGTCACAAGCTGCTGAGCTTGATCACTTTCAGGTAATTCTAAGGTTTTTTATCGTTTTCTTTTAGCATTTGCTCTCTGAAGTGAAATTGTGGTCATACATTTGCTAATTCCTTTAAAAGGGATTGTGGAGCCGAATCTGTTTGTCAAGCAGAAATTTTCGATGAACGGACAATTGGTTCCGAATGAAATTGATGATTATCTATATATGCTTGAATTGGTCAATATAGATTTATTTTATTCTTTTATTTTTTCTAATATTTGCACTAGTTGTCCACTCTTTTATGGACAATTATGTTGGAAAAATCTTAATATGGAAAATGGTTGTTTGGGTATTCATTATCATTATAATGCTGCTGCCGTTGGTTTCATTGATGGAAGTATTTGCATTGTTTGGGCAGCCAAAGCTTGTTATAAACAACATTGAGGTCCTTCGCAATGCAGTTCTAACAGATGATTCACTGGTCTGTGCATCAATGTATCATGACAGTCTGATATGGAGAATAATAGCTTTGGGTGTAAATGAGCGGTGCTTGCCTGTCATACTTGTTACTTCTGATAGGTCAGCTCCGCCACTGTATCATCTGAATTTTTGCGTGTTATTACTACATAAAAGTTATTTAAGTATTTTATTTGTAGAGTCATAAGCATCTCTAGATTCTACTCTGAACTAATTGATCATTTGTGCATAAAAGATAGGGCTGGAAAATGTGCAAAGTCGAAGTCTGCAGATGACATTTTACTCGAGTTTGCTTGTAGTGTGCTAGGAATTGAGAATTAAATGTCGCTATTATCGTAGCAAGGCTTTAACCTCATGAAGTTTTTAGCTTATGAGAATTACTTAAAATTTTCTTTTTCAAATGGTGCCTGTTGTTGCTCCTTTATGACACTAAGGAGGTTGACTTGATTTTGCCGTGGAGTACATTGTTGAAACGTGAAACAACAATGAAAAACAAGAATGTTAAAAGTAGTTTGTTAATTAATGCCTAAACGTAGTGGCAAGCCAATAAAGTAAAATTTGGTTGGGGATTTTATTTGCCAGATGGCTTCTTAAATTGTTGCATATATTTTAATTAGTGAATGACAAACAGGTTAAGATTCTAAGAAATAACGACTAGTGACTGATTTTGCCAAAATGGTTTTTGTGTCCGGTAAAAAACTGAATATTTTCAACTATGCATCTAACTTGAGTTTTTGTGTTTTCTTCATCAATCTTTCAGTGCATTTTGCCTCATGGCATGCGAGAATGTCCCTAGTCTCTAATGATTTTATTGAACTTCTTAAATTCATATGACATTAGTGATGGTTATGTTTGTTTTCTCCTAATTTTTTGAGATTTCTTTGAAGTTTTGTTGATATGGCATATGTTGTGATAAATATGTTATATACAGCTACTATTCGTATCGAGCCTACATGGATTTTGGATTTCCAGACCTATTCATCTCTCGTGAGGTACTCTTGACTTAACCAATTTGACTCTTAACTTATGAGAAGCTTTTCCCATGCTACATTAAATAAAATGTAGATAGGTCTAACCTCCTTTAAGAAAGTTAAGAATTGATACTTTCAAGTATATGAAATATACAGCTTTTGAACATTTGCTTTCTTTTTCTGTTTTCCTAGAAAAATCTATATCTAAAAAAAGTCTGTTATGCTATGTTGAGCTATGAATTGTCCTCAGTATCTTCCCACATGCACATCCTAAATTTATTGCTTCATATTTAAGAATAAGAGCAGAGGGATTGTAGTTTTTTCCTATCCAAAAGTTGCAGTCACTGAGTACAGAACTTGTTTTTTTTTTTTTTTTAAAAAAAAAAGAGCTCTGCACAAGTTTATCTTTCATGCACACATGTTTATTTATGTTTTACTTCTACGGCTTTGATATTTGATATTTGCTATTTGATGGAAAATATGCTTGTATATAACCAAGTTATCTTGGTATGTGTCACTTCTTCAATCTTTTTGATATGCAGACATTTGGGTGGACTCTACAGGAAGCTAAAATTCATATGGTTTCTGATTACTTCAGCCCTTCAGAGGTGAGCAACTTGGCTGATATGATCTTGAACATTCGTTTGAGAAATAATTTTAACTGAGATACTGCTAAATTTAGGAAAAGAGAGAAATAAAAGAAACCAAAGCCATCAAATTCAATATTTCCTTTATAGTAGTAATTGGCTCTATCAGCCTCCTTTTAAAGTTAAGTAGCATCTTAAGTTAATGGTGTTTTTTTGCAAGTTTAAACATCATTCTTCTTGAAATTGTAGTGGACCGTGATTACAGAGGTGCTTGGGCCTAACCCTCGACATCTATTTGAGCTTTATGCACTCAAGCAAAGCAACTATTACCAGAAGTAAGAATCCTTCAACCTTTGTTTGTGGTATGTATGTATATATTGGATATTATCTTTGTTTTCGAGCTAGAAAATATCAATGATGACTGTTGTGTCATGTATTATTGTACTCGAGCAAACAAATCACAGTTGTTATTTTTCTATTTTAGTTTTAGTTTTTCTTAGCAACAGCATTCAGGTTGTTTAAAACTCTGTCCAGATCTAACAATAACCGGTGTTATTACTCTCTTTATTTAACTTTGTGTTGTAACGGGTAGTATGCTGTGAAATACAGTTCTTTTCATTTAGTAATCAAGATGTGTCATATTCATTCAAAACTAATGCTGTGTATTCTATTACTTTGTGACCCTGATTTTTGTTGAAATCTAGGGTGATGGAAGACAAGGCTAGTACTTTTGAGGACATTGTTGATGCATATTTAGCCTATTTGCAAGTAAGTTTAATAATTATACAAGAACTTTATGTAATTCATTTTGAACCCTTGTATTGTTTTTCTCTTACAATTTGTTTGCTTTATCAAACCAATGTAGCATTGCATGCCATCTTAGTTCTTTTTCTTAAATGCTGTATTGTAAGATTACTGTGGTCAATCCTGCCATGGATAAAGCATTGCTGCTCCTGCGAAAATTTGCTTTTGATGCGAAAAGTGGAAAAATTCCGGAAGATAAATTACGTTTTGGTGCTCCTTGGAGGCATCCTCCTCGAACAGATGATTCTACTCTGCTTGCAGGCTGGGCTAAGCTTCAACTGATGGATTTTGTTCAGTCTCTAGTTAACACAGAATTTGGGGTAAGTGGTTCTTTTGCGCGTTCTTGTTTGAACTTTACTACTGCCATTTTGCCATTTTGGAGAATGGTCAGAAAGCTAAATCTGCCCATTCTGATTTTGTCCGCTTGTCTGTTCTAGAACTTTGAAATCTCTCTGCCTGGCTCTTTATCTATGTGAAGTCAGGTCATATGGGAATTATCTATGCCTTTATGTGGATTCATGATCTAATTGACTGGATATTGTTATGTGAAAATTGTTCATCATTGATGATTGCATCCCTTGATTAGACATGAAGCATTTGTGAGACCATAATCTTAAGCTGCTGGACCAGGCCTACCATTTATTATTTCCTGGCCTTTGTGTAATCTGTGGACTTTTCCCTGCTTGGTGCAGGTCAATTATCTAGCTGACTGTAGCCTTGAGATTTTCGATGATCCTGCTGCTGTTGCATTGTTGGAGGTATTTGTTTCTTTCTTGATGTATTAGGGATTTGGTGGATTTCGTAGACTTTGTTGCCAATTCTCTTGATTTAATTAAAATTCTGGATTTCATTGTCAACTTTTCTTCACCAAATCCATATTAGTTTGAAGAAATGTGCTTTCCGTGTGACATTATTTCTTTTATTGTTCAGATCACTATATACCATTGATTTTACTTAAGTTCTTGCAAATCATATTGATAGATTTTGATTAACTCAATTAGTAGGTGGAAAATTTTTATATATCTCTAAAAGTATGTTCAAAATTGGGGGTTTATACTTTAGCTTATTCTTTTTCTGATTAATTTCAATGTCTCATCTACATCTGAATTCTTCAAAGTGCATACCTGTGGTATAGTAAATTCATACTTTTCATTCCATATCTTTTCCTAGGTTGGCTTGCTCTATGCTCAACGGGATCCATCCTTCATGCGCCCCTTATCTAGAGGTATTCAGAGGTGTCTTGTGAGATGGTAAGCAATAATGTTTTATTGAATTATTGAAAAATGAGTGTGAAACCTTACACCTGGAGTGGGGGCAAGAAGAGCATGAGTATTTATATGCTTACATATACTGATATTGGACTGCAGGCTCGTCATGGAGCGAATGCAGTTGAGTTTCTGGAACAATCTCCAGTTTCTTTGGCAGCGAATTATACGTGGCCGTAGCTATCGTCATCTGATGTTACAGGACAGAACATAGGAGTATGTACTACTACTAGACCTCTATAATTAATTATTCTATATGCGTTAAATTCTTTTTCTGTTTGTTAATCTAAATTTTGGTAAACATGTATATTGCACTCATTTGACTACTCAAGGGGATCATTCCTGCTTAGAAATATATGTGATGGGTGATTACAATCATATGAGTTAATTTAAACTTTAACTAAATGCACTAGTTTGGCAAATGTGATGTTTACAGGACCTTGTCTTTGCGTCTCTCTCTTTATTATTTTTATTCTGCAGTTGTAATTTTGAAAGTTTTTCAGGTTTCTTGGAGGTTATAGCTTCTCTTGATCAGAGCAAAAAGCCTCTTTGCAGTGTAGTACAAATAAATGAAATGACATGATTCACCTTTCAGGCCTGTTGTGCAAAGGCATGCCTATTCAAATTCTGGGACTGTTCTGTCTTAAATTACTTAATATGGTAAGTTTCTGAAGATGACCATTTTTTTTTTAATGTTTGCAGGTGCGCTTTGTTTTGGTACATTGCTTGTTGTCAGGTTAATTTACTGCACTGTGAAATGCTCGATAACATTGTAAAGAAGCTTATTGCTGAGTATTGGTTACTAATAACATACTGTTAGTTTTACTGCATGCAGATGTTGGTGGAAATATAATTGCTGACTTGTAAACAAATTTTGGCCCACTTAAAGGTTTTTCCTTCTCATGCATATATTCATCATTTGCATTTATTGACTATGGCGATTCTATCATCTAGTTAGATGTATAACAAAAAGCTAGCAATTAGTTATATCATAATGTTTCACATATGCCCTGCTGATAACATGACCTCCATTTCAGTTTCTTCCTGCAACAATAACAGCAGTATATGTCAATAATATTGGTTTGTTGATGTGTAGGTTGCTGGGGCAAACCTTCATTTTTGTACGACATCCAGATCTCACTAACCAAGATTTTTGATGTATAATTAGGTGAGTCTTAACTGATAAAGGACCTACATTTTATCTCTAAGATACCTTGTCTTTACATTTTACACTCTACATTAATGATTTAGAAATTAAATGTTCCAAACTCTTAACGAATTCAATCAGTCCGACACCCAGCACGGTGTAGAAGCATGTTCTAACTGGAATGTGTATTTATCTTTTGTATCTCCATGAAAATAATACATTCTGAGCTGGTCTGGTTCCCTCACAAGTGTACGTTTCTTTTTTTTTTCCAATAAAATGCAGTCATATGGTGCTTGTTTACACAGTGTGAATTCAGGACTTGGCTACAGTACAGCAGCTGTAATGATACAAGAGAATTTCACATTAGATTTTGTAAAAACCCTTATCATCTCAGCATTTTGTATCGAGTGATCATGATCTCTAGTTCATTTCAGATGATTGTTGTTGTGATAATAATAATAACAATCCGATGTCTAATTTTGAAGATTTGATGGACGAGTCTCGTGTTACACACAAAGTCCACGAACCCCCATGTTATTGAAATCATTGCAGAATGCAGCTTATCATTTGTTTTTCAATAACTTTAAACAAAATACTGGTTTGAAAATGTGCCTTACTTTAATTTAGTGGGTTAATTTCATATTATACGAAAGCCAAAGGATAACACTACAATGGTCTGACTTATTGCACCACTTGGAGATTCGAAAATACATGAAACTATAAACTTAGCCCGCCATCAAATCAAAAGAACTTTGAAATTTGAGTTTCAGAGCTAGAAAGTAGTTACTACTGCAAACAGCCTAATCCCCCGTTGGACTTGAGAAACTCCGTACTGGCATCTGGGTACGGGTCCGGACACAAATATCTACATCACCCTAAGATTCGTCAGTGTTCCAGGCAACCCCACGAGGCCGGAAAGTCAAATTACAAGAGCAAATCACACAAAGAAAGAGATAGAAAGAAAGAAAAAGCCCAAGCAAAGTTGACTTAGAACAACTCTGAAACTTTTACATGATGGAGCGAAGAAGTTGGCGGAGTGTGGAAAACCAGGGACCTGGAGATGCCATAAGAAGAAGAATAATCTGAAAACTACGAGGAAAAACGATAACATAAATGTACAGTAAACAGGGGTTCTGATTATCCTCAATCACTTGCTAAATTTGTGTTGAAAAGTACATAACAAAGCATCGTGGTCAAATCAGAAAGTGATTAGAACGACTAGCTATAAGCAAGCAACGAAAGGTTGGGAATGGGATGTATCAACTGATTAATTCGGTAAAAAGCTATTTACATTGCGTTGATTTTAAGTCTTCAATTCAAAGCAACTCAATGGTAACATGTTTGCATTTTGGTCCTCGATGATTTCATCATTGACATAAATAATCATCGCTATAAAAAAAGTCAAAATGTAGGGGTTAATTATTAGAACACAACAATATATCGTTAAAAAATTATATCAACTATATGATTTATATTCCATTATAATCAAGTGAGTGTGGGTATTAATTAATGCAATTAATAAAAAATCATTCATTAGACAAAAAGTTTATGGTATGAATTTCATTCACATAATTTATACAGAAAAGATAGTATGTTCAAATTGTTAAAATTGAAGCACAAAAATAATGAGAAATATGTGATATGATAAAGAAATTAAAAAAGAAATAAAAAATTGTGGGATCGAGAAACTCTCACTCATTCATTCATTCATTCATTGGCAGGGCCATTAGGGACCTACTCTCTTTCAAAATTTCAATTTATTGCAATTGAATTTGAATGATCAAGATTGGTGTTGTGAATTGGATAAGCTTTTTGTGGTATTAATTAACAATAAAAAAAAATTGTTGCAAATGGTATATATCTAACAAAGGAATGCAAACAAAATCAAACAGATGTTTTATGTTTGTCTGAAAATATACTATCAACAAAACATGTAGGAAACCAACACAACCAAAAAGTTGCCCTTGGCTTTTGTCTGATTTTTGGATTAGGGTTTATTTGATGCTTTTAGGGATTTCCATATTTTTAGAAATTATTTGATTAATTATGTTTTCAAAACAATTTTTGAAAATAAAAACAAGATGTTTAATTCTTATTGAACAAGAAAATGGTATTTATTTCAATCCTCTGATTCTTCCTTTATATGGAGTAGAAAAATAATGTGTTTCAATCTAATTTTTTTAAATTATTATTATTTTTTTGTGATACCCTTAATTTATCGTTAATTACAGGTTATAAATAATTATATTTTATATTATTTTTAGAAAAAGATATATTTATTTATGGGATCGTGCAAATTGGTAGGAAAGCACTTCTACGGGAAGCTCAAGCAATGAATATTAAAAGAAACCCTAATTAAAGATTCCAAGATTGCATGTGATTAAGCAGTTGCTTGTAGATGACAAAGCATGTTCTAAATTAAAATTAATACCTTTTAATTATGTCTAAAATTTAATCTTTGATAACCAATCACGTGCTAAAGAGTGAGAGAGATTTGATTTGGGAATATCTTATGATTATAAAATTAATTAAAATTAACACAAACATGATAGAGATAGCCTTTTTGTTGCCTTATCACATATTTTTGTAATTTAATTAATACCAACCACAAATTAAAAAAAAAAAAAAAGAGAGAGAGTGATTGATTGATCACCAAAAATTCTTGACCCAAGATTGATTTTGATTGTGATTGCAATGACATTTTCAACAACTACAAACAGATATTGCTACAACATGTAAATATTGATGGTTCTAAGACGTTCAACAACATATCATATAATAATATAAAATAGATAGTATTCAATTAATAATACAAAACATGAAAAATTTTATTTGAAGACACACAAAACTTTAGTTGATCCTTGCATAATCTAGGGGGCATAATCAAGCAGGCGTGATAGTGGGTAGGATAAAAACACTTTATCGAATATCGAATCTCGTTTAATTTTTTAAGTTAAATAAATATTTTAACGAACCAGATTACATATCGTTCCAACCCTAACAGCTCGATATACAAGTGTTAAGATAATAATTTTATAAAAAATAAAATAAAAATATATATTTTATTGAATAAAAAAATTGTTAAAATAACTGATATAAACTTTTATATATAATAGAGAAAATTTAGTATTACAAGTTAACGGAAATAAGAAAAAATAACTCTTATTTAAATAAGAAAACTAAAATTTAAATAACAAATTGAATTGAAAAGAATAAAAGACTTTTCTAAACTAATTAATTCTAAAATTATCATACATTACATAAAGTATTGGGTTACACACATGGGATTGTTGATAGTTAAATTTAGATATCTCCAACAATCCACGAAATAGTATAAAAATATATGTAAATTTATGGGATCATTTTATATATATATATATATATTTTAAATTATGATTTTACTAGTAGAGAGAATATTTAACGCTATTGAATAACACAAAACATATGTATTAAATGGATAATATTATGTGATTAGTATATATAATATTGAAGATGATATTATATCATCGATTAGGCATTGAAATTTTGAGTTTCATTAAGGCATATATAAAATTTAATACAAACATTTTCATGTTATAAAATTTGAATTGGAGGATGTAT
Source organism: Melia azedarach (assembly GCA_028052125.1). Taxonomy (NCBI): domain Eukaryota; kingdom Viridiplantae; phylum Streptophyta; class Magnoliopsida; order Sapindales; family Meliaceae; genus Melia; species Melia azedarach. The sequence goes on along the minus strand of CM051399.1, from coordinate 17,027,375 downwards.
CAAGAAGTATAATTTTATGTATAGACCAATTTCTTTGACTCGTTATATATAAATTTTAAAATGTTATTGATTTTAGATAATAAAAAACTATTTCTCTTTCTCTTTTCTTGAATTATAAATAGGATTGTTGTGTTTCTTGTTCTAAAACTTCTAACTCCCAACTGTTTTTGACCCTTTTTCTTGGTAGTTCTTAACAAGTAGGTAGCTAGCATTCACAAGTATTGTTGATTAAGTAATGAAGTTCAACTACAAAATTGGTTGAAGATATCAGAAGACAATAACAATAATAATATTTGTGTATATATATATATATATATTTAAAATTTTAATTTATTATGATTTTTTATATTTAAATTTCTTTATTTGTTAATTTTAATTTGATTTATTTGTATTTTTCATAGAATTTGATTTTTAGAACAAATGAAATCAACTCCAACAAATCGATTCGATTTAAATTAGATTTTTTTCACCCTTAACTTTTACTAATAATAAATTACAACAATTGCCATTGATTATTTTTCTCATCCTTTGAATGTTCATTTAACAATAAAAATGATTGCTATTTTTTTTTATTATTCCTTTTTTTTTGTATATAACTCTCAAAAAATATAAAAAAAAATATTGGTAAAGTATAACAGTTTAGTCTACAAGAGATATTGTCTATTTTAAATAAAAAACTAATTACGATTTTATTTTTGAACTTTACAACCCAAAACACATTTATTGGGAGTTGGAACTTACAATCTTATATATTCAACTTTTTTTTCGTGTTTTGTCAATGTGAGATTCGCCTAGGGTGTTACATAAAATCTCACAAAAAAATCTAAATATAGAAGGACAAGAAATATTGCATGCAACACTGGAGTTAAAAAATTACTAAATAATTAGAACATTTACATAATAATAATGATGATAAAGAATCTAATTTAAAAAGATGATTGTTACTGTTATTTAGCAACATAAATTAGTAAATTAAACAAAAAATATTGGATCAACAATTATTTATTTTTGTGTATGATATTAGATTATATTTAACATTTTAAATATTTCTTACAAATTCATAAATTTATTACAGGTAGCAATTAACATGAGGGATAATTTTAGGGATAATGTTACTATTTTAGTAAAGATATTTACTAATTATAAACAAAAATTTAGTTTATATATTATCATATCATATCATATCATATCAACAAAAATACTATTTATAATTATTAAAATAGAAATTTGTACAGTATTAAATAAAATAAAAGAATATTTCCTTTTTAAAAGAATTCCAATTAAATAGATATTTTATGTTTCCAAAAATCGCTGTAAGAAAACAGACAGAAGACAAACGAAAATACGAAGAGTGTAAGATACTGACTGATACACAGTAAAAATGCAACAGATATATAGAAAGCAGTAGAATCCCCGGATTTTCCTCCATTTTCTTTTTCACCTTGTAATGATCGAAAATACCCGGAACAACACTCACATTCGTATTCCAAGACCAAAAGATTCAACTTTTCAACTCTTTTGATTTGAGGCGCCAACTAGAAAAAAAATAATTTAAAAACTAAATAAAAGAAAAATAAAATAAAAAACCCTAGTGACAGTGAGTGAAGAAGAAGGAAAAATAAAAAATAAAAATAGAAAATTTATGTATATATTGACAACAAGCGGTCCATTTTCATACTCGAGTTCAACCCATAAGCCCCACTTTGTCAGCTACACACAGATACGTTCTTAGTTTCTTTCCCATCTCACTCTCTCTTTTAGTTTCGCCGTTTTTTTTAAAATCTTCTTGTTGTGTTCATATGATTTGTATATGTTTGTGTGTGGGTTTGAAGAGTGAAATGGGAATGTGAATGCGGGTTTTGTTGAAGAGAGTTGTTGTATGTTTGTGGGTATTGTGTTTGATTCTCTGTTTGATCGAGGAAATGGCTGAAATGCGAGGGAGGCTGCAGTTGAAGAAAGAACTGACACAAATAAGGAAAGCAGCCCGGGTTTTGCGTGATCCGGGGACAACTTCTTCTTGGAAGTCACCATTGAGTTCTTCCAGATCTATGGCAGCAGCAGTGGCAGCAGCAGCAGCTTCTGGTTCTGGGTCTGGTTCTGGTTCTGCTTGGAAGAACAACAACACCAGACAATTGGCTGATGAAAACAACCATGTGAATGTGAATGGAAATGGGAAAGAGAAAAAGGTGTTTTTGTATAATTGGAAGAATCACAAATCTTCAAGTGAGACAAGTGCAATTGTAAGAAATGATGATGATGAGAATGGTGATGAAGGGTCTTCTTCGATTGTCGAAAGCGTTGATGATAGCTCGAGTGATGCTAGAAATGGTGGAGATTCAAAGAGTGATACTTATTTGGGTGACACTAATCGTTCTTCATCAATTTTCGGGTGTAGAGATGCAAATCTTGTGTCATTGGCAACTCCATCTATGAAAAGAGCAATGGCAGCTAAGAGGAAAAGTAAGAGAAATAAAACTTTTTTAGACTCTTTATCTAAATATCAACAAAAGCAAATTATTCTTGCTAGGAATTCAATGGCGTTAGGTTTAGTCAGGGATGAGTCTGTTGAGCAATCTGATGATACTGAAGATTATTGTAATTCTGAAGATTTTCGTAAATATTCAGGGGCTTCCCCATTGCTTTTAAAACTTAAGCACAAGAACTGGTCACATTCATCATCTAAATTGTTGAGAGGTAGTACAAAAGAAGATTCTTCTTATACTTATAGCACACCCGCATTATCAACCAGTTCTTATAATAGGTATGTTAATCATAATCCTAGTACAATTGGATCTTGGGATGCTACCACAGCATCCTTGAATGATAATGATGATGAAATGGATGATCATTTGGATTTGCCGGGTCGTCAAGGATGTGGGATTCCATGCTATTGGTCAAAGAAGACACCAAAACATAGAGGGGTATGTGGGAGTTGTTGCTCTCCTTCCCTTTCGGATACTTTAAGGAGGAAAGGAAGTAGCATTTTGTGTGGGAGTCAGACAATGTATCATGGAAGGAGACGCTCTTCATCTGTTTCTCATAAACGGAGAATGGCTTCAAGAAGTGCCCAAGGTATTCTCCCATTGCTCACCAATGGTGGTGATAGGAGAGCAGGATCGTCTATAGGAACTGGTCGTAGCGATGATGAGCTTTCTACAAATTTTGGGGAGCTTGATTTGGAAGCATTAAGTAGATTGGATGGAAGGAGGTGGTCATCAAGCTGTAGGAGTCAAGATGGGTTAGAGATTGTAGCTCTAAATGGAGAAGTAGAAGACGAAGGGACACTGGATAATATAAGGAGTTTGAGCCAGAAATATAAGCCAATGTTCTTTGATGAATTAATTGGACAAAATATTGTGGTTCAGTCACTTGCGAATGCCATTTCAAGAGGAAGGATTGCTCCTGTTTATCTTTTCCAAGGTCCTCGAGGGACTGGGAAAACATCAACAGCTAAAATCTTCGCTGCAGCTCTGAATTGTCTGTCCATTGATGAAACCAAGCCATGTGGATACTGTAGAGCATGCAACGATTTCATCTCTGGTAAAAGTAGGGATTTTTTGGAAGTTGATGGCACCAATAAACAAGGAATTGACAGAGTAAGATACATTTTAAAAAACCTGGCGGTGGGGCTCCCATCAGCCTCTTCACGATTCAAGGTTTTTGTTATTGATGAGTGTCACTTGTTGCCCTCCAAGACGTGGCTGGCATTTCTCAAATTTCTGGAAGAACCACCAAAAAGAGTTGTGTTCATATTCATTACAACTGATATTGACAATGTGCCTCGTACCATACAATCACGGTGTCAAAAGTATCTATTCAACAAAATAAAAGATGGTGAAATTGTAGCTAGGTTGAGAAAAATTTCTGCGAATGAAAATCTTGATGTTGAATCAGATGCATTGGATTTGATTGCTCTGAATGCTGATGGTTCTCTTCGAGACGCCGAAACTATGTTAGAGCAGTTGAGTTTGCTGGGAAAAAGAATTACTACATCTCTTGTAAATGAACTTGTGAGTTCTCTCAACAATTCTCATTTGGCATTGTTTGCTTCAGTTTTAGCTTTTAACTCTGGAATTTTTATTTGATGAAACAGTGACTATTTCTAAAAGAGAAAAGAGAAAAAAAAAAGAAATGCAAATTCATTCGAATGTTTTGCTTTCATAGTCGTCATATAGGTTGTTCAAACTTATATATGTAATCTGCTGTATCTCTCCAGGTAGGGGTTGTTTCGGATGAGAAATTACTGGAACTCTTAGAATTAGCTATGTCATCAGATACTGCAGAGACGGTGAAAAGAGCCAGAGAGTTGATGGATTCTGGGGTTGATCCAATGGTTTTAATGTCTCAACTGGCCAGCCTTATAATGGATATCATTGCTGGAACCTACAACATTGGCTGTAGAAGTTGTGAGTATCATATCTCCCCTTCCACTCTTTTATTGTTGTTTCTTCCAGATACGAATGCTCCCATGGTATAGCAAATCCATTCGTATAGGATCAAGCTTTTGTGTTTGAGATGGCTTTTAAGACAAATTTGGTAAGGTAATATGGTGAATGACCATGACCACTAAGATAACCATTAACTTATAAAATTGATAATGCCCAGCTTTTGAACAAACGAATGGGTGTACCATTTGACTGTTTATTAATGTGTTTATTGTTTTCTCTGTTTTGGTCTTGGTCTTAACTGAAATTGCAAGCAAAAAGAAGAAATAAAAAATCTATTGGATTTAGAAGCCCAGTTTATTATCTACTGTAAATTAGAATGTATTCTGGTTGAAAACAATGATATGGATGATTGGCATCATTCTCCAGTAAATGAAGCAGAATTAGAGAGATTAAAGCATGCTTTGAAGCTTCTTTCGGAGGCCGAGAAACAACTAAGGGTTTCAAGTGAACGCTCGACATGGTTCACAGCAACCCTATTGCAGCTTGGTTCAGTGCATTCACCAGATCTCACTCAATCAGGTAGCAGCAGAAGGCAGAGTTCTAAGACTACTGAGGAAGATCCATCAAGCTCTTCAAGAGAAGTTACTGTTTACAAGCAGAAGTCAGGTGCTCAATATATGGCTCGAAATTCAACTTCTCCAGCTTCCTTGCATGAAGCAGTCAATCGAAATTCCAGCCATCAAGGAGAAGTATTATCACGGATTGATGGTCATAGTTCTTATTCCAAGCCGCCCCCACATGGCCGATTGAAAGATGGCAGTTCCTTAGCTGCCTCACACAATACGGATAAGGTTGGAAATATGATTATTACATGCAGAAATTCTGAAAAGCTCGGTGATATCTGGGCTAAGTGTATTGAAAGGTGCCATTCGAAAACATTGAAGCAACTACTGTGGGCCCATGCAAAGCTTTGGTCTATCTCCGAAGTTGAAGGTAAGTTCATAAGTTTTCCACTGAAGGTGAACAAAAGAAAAAATCATAAATATATAGATATATCTTTCTCCAGTGCACATCTTGTAGATTCAAATAGCCTTGGGTTTTTTGTAGCCGTTATCATTTGTATATGGTTCTCTATGCAGGTGTTTTAATAGCCTATGTTGCATTTGGCGATGGAGATATTAAATCTAGAGCAGAAAGGTTTTTGAGCAGTATCACCAATTCAATTGAAACTGTCTTGAGACGCAATGTAGAGGTTAGAATAGTCCTCTTGCCAGATGGTGAGGGAGTTTCAAATGACTTATCGATAGGTCTGAAGAGGACAGAAACTGCTGCAGCAACTGAGAGGGAAAGAAAGGCAATTTGCTCAAATGCAAATGATAATTATTCGGATTCAGACTTGCAGCAGATGCCAGTCAAAGTATCCAGAGGAAGTTTTAATGAGTTGGAAGGTAAGCGGAAAGGATCAGAAGATTATTCTAATTGTTCTCCTCTTCTGGCTGAAGGCAACTCTGAAATAAGTAGGACAAAGGAAAGAAGACAGGAGGTACCAATGCAGCGAATAGAATCCATTATCCGTGAGCAGAGGTTAGAAACTGCTTGGTTACAAGCTGTGGAGAAAGGAACCCCTGGATCATTGAATAATTTGAGACCTGAGAAGAATCAAGTACTGCCTCAGGAGGGTATATACCAACAAAATAATTTAGAATCCGTGCTTTCATCAGGATTGTCTTCTCAGCAATGGGAAGATGAATTAAATCAGGAGCTCAAAATTTTGAAGCTTAATGATGAAAGAGTACTCCAGAAGGACCAGAATGGTAAAAGGAGCGAACGTTATCCTATGTCGCCAAGCTTACTGCATGACAGCAGCTTTATGAGCAATTTCAGCAAAGAAAACTTGTGGGTCTTTCTCTTATCTCAATACTATGGAATATGGATATAATTGCTTTCTGAAGTCCTCTGTGACTCCTTATATCCCCTTTGATTTCTGAAACCAAAGCCTAAAAATGGATAGTACAAATAGGTTGCTTAAAATTCAATCTAATTTTGAAATTTAAGAGAAAGCTAGTTCAATCCAAAATTAATAAGCTCCTTATCAGATAGTCTATTGATTTATTTATTTAGAATCTGTAATCTTTTGCATCATGCAATAAACAACGATAAGGTGAAACAGTTCTCAGGAGACAGCATTTAAGCCTTGAACTCCTCCATGTCAAAATTCTGCTTTGTGACTCTTCACTTTTTATTTTTCTCCGAATTTCAGTTCTTGATGTTAGGTCAATAGATGATGCAATGCATTTATTTATTGTGTTCACTTATTCTACATATTTAATATGCTGTTGTTTGCTTCTAATTTCTCTTGGAATACATAATTTTAGAATGATGATCATTTTCAATGGAGTTTGTCGTGACTCGATGAAAAGATTGTTGAATCAGCTGCGAATAAAAATTCAACTTTGTTTTTCTTTTTTAATTTTTTTTGCAGAAGTGTTAGATTTTTGCTTAGATTGTACACAGCTCATGCTAAATTTTAATCTTGGTATTTCTTCAGGGGATACGAGTCAGGATCAGCAACACGTGGATGCAGTGGTCTTTTCTGTTGGAATAACACCAAAGCTCCCAAGAGGGGAAAGGTATGCATATCAATATATTGCCTCTTTCATTGTAGCATTTTGGATCAACTCATGATATTCTATACCTGTTTTGTGAAAAGGTCAAAGGAACTCCTGTTCGATCACGAAAAGGTGGCCGTTTTTCACTGTTTGGTGATTGCACAAAGGCAAAGAAAAGTGAGAGCAGACTTAGCAGATAAATGGGAAGTTTCAATAGTCGGGGTTGGGAATTTATCCTTTTGGTTGTCTTTACAATATATTTTTTCTATGTATTTAGTTTCCAGTTAAAAGTTAAAACCATTCTTCGAGAATGTGAGCTCAAAGAGAAATATGTCAAATGACAGAAGATTTATTGTTGGACATCGGCAATTCTTTAGCTCAAGCCAATTCTTATGCCATGAATAAAAGAAATGAGAAACAGTTTATTAATTTTCAGACCCTAAAGTTAAGAGAATGGAACATCAAGCAAATACAAGATACAATACAGAACAGTTATAAACTTTATTTAGAAGACTCTGAGCTCAGATTCAATATTCTCTCCGCAAGTAACAAATCGTCCGGGGTTGTAACCTGGAAGTCAGAATCGCAAACACACCAATCCACAGTTCATATAACTTATACGTTCCCTTTTCTCATGCGTAGAATGAATTGTTGTGGATGCTAAACAGTATTGACTTTGTACTACAAAAATGTTAAATAGTAAGAGAAGAAAGTTCTGATACCTTGATGTTGGTGTAAGATCCTTCAGTGATGTATACAGGATGTTTAAGGTACTCCACTATAGACACATCATCAGTAACTTCAAGACCTTCCCTGTAGACACCAAAATGAGAAATCACAATAAATCGGTTTTATCTGGAAATCAACTACACCAAAATGTGTGAACATGTAGATGCTAACAGTGTTGAAAAAGACGAGTTTAATAACAAGAGTGGTATATGGTGTAATGGAGATCTGTCAAATATTATTTTGGGGGAATAAGCTTAAGGAGCAGTTGTGAGAGCATTATGAATTGGAGAAAGATAACCATTACCTATTCACAAGTTCAAAACCTTTCTTAAGCAACTCAGGCTTAATCACCTGTACAGAAACGGTTTATTGGGAGTTACAAAATAATATATCCAATATGTTGAATCATAGGATAGAAATCAAGACCTAAATGGTATATAATCTGTTTTGACAGCAAAACCTGAGGGGTCTGCATTTCCCAAAGTGTTTTTCGATCCAGGGTTCTAACCACAAAAGATTCACTGTTTGCCTGCATGCAGGTCATTTCCAAACCCACGAAGTCAATGAATCAACAGAATTTTGAAACACTACATTAAATCACATGCTGCATATTGGTAGCACAAGGCTTAAAAGAGCAGAAAAGAATTTCTTGTCTAGCTACTGGGCAAAGTTACATGACACAAAACAACAAAATATCTGGTCTCTCTATATATACATAAGTCCTAAATATGATTGTGCATCAGAATTTGTGTTTTATATCAACGAGCCATTCTCCCAAGGCAGTATTTGAGCAATTAGTGATTTATCAATCATTAAGCTTCCAATGATTTCAATACATTGCATAAATTTGGGCTAGTTACTCAACTGCACACATGGATGAACCAAGCAACAAGCAAGTAAAAGTTTGACAGTTGCTGGTGATGCTTAAGGTAAGATCAAAGTATCAAGATGTCATCATCAGACAGAAGAGCAGCAAAGAATCCAGAACATTTTTCAAGCCTCAAGTCATTACTTCTCCCACAAAAATAGGGCTATTAAAATGAGATGACTAAATCAAGAGATAATGCATACATGTACAAGTTTGGCAGCATGGGTTTAATATGTATACTTAAAACTGTAAATTCAGCCCAGAGGCCATCAATACTCTAAATCATTTGCTTCCTCAAATAGTATTGTCCACTGTACATCCGGAGTAGAATATACAGAAAGAGATGAATTTTCAACTGGCATGAGAAAGTGAAGTACAATTGTACAAAGAGCAATATGTCAATTCAAATGGTACAAGGAATGAAGAGCAATGACTAATATGTACCTCTTTAATTGTCGCTTTGGCAGGAACACCAAGTACAGCTGCTCCAATCCGCCATCCATCCTTAAGGACCTGACAACCACCAATTGATGAACACAAGTAGTCTCTACTTTGGAATTCATGCCAGGAATAATGGTAAAGTAATAAGGTCCAGTTGCGCCGGAAAAAAGTTTAAAAAGAGAAAAAGACTAATCTTATTCTGGAACTCCTTGAAAAACGGGACAAGCATGTGCAATATGTGCATTTGAAACCATAGGATCATACCTTTTCCACATCTGCAGACAATACCAATGGTCTTGCAGAATCATGAATGCAGACAAGCTCTGACTTTAAATCAACTGCCTGGAAGCAAAAGACACATATAAGTATATAACAATTCAAATGAATATTTCTGAGAATCCACCAAAAAATGAAGACTAAGGAATTGTTACTGCCAAATTTCATGCAAAAAACACTTTTCTTAAGTACAATGTTCATGCAGAAAGATTTCTCTGTTAGCGGTTTAAATTAGAAGTTAGCAAATGCAGGTCTTTAACCGGAGTCATATATTCACTTAAGCACCGTGCGTCAAAATTTTGAAAAAGGGAGATAGGCCGTCTTACTCTTAACAGTTTTTTTAAAATTTCCTCAAACACTTAATTAGTGATTATTATAACAAAAAAAAAAAAAAAAACAGTTTTGGCAAGCACTAGTAGAAAATAGAGTCAACATAAGACATGAAACAAGCAAGAAATAGTAAGATGGAGAAGCTCAAACTTCCTCTCAATTATCCATGCACCTGAAGTCCACTGTAAACAGAATCCTGCCTCTCCTTCCCAGGCAGTGTGAATTTAAGGTCTACAGTGATCTCCTCTTCGGCGTCTAACAGGAAAACAAACAAAATAAGTTTGAATAATTCTGGTAACACTTATATACAAAAGTTAGAAAAGTGACCAGCACTGGCATATGTGTTAAGGGAAGGAAGCATACTTATGCAAGCACATCAGAAAATACAGAGAGAGAAAGAGAAGACAGAAAACCTTCAAAGATGTCCTTGTAAGAAGGATCACAAACTACCACAATTTCCTTCACTTCAATCATGCGCGAGAAAGTGTACAAACTGAACAAAAAAGGAAATTGATTATTTTAAATAAAAAGAACAACAATCTGTCATAAACAACTAAAAAATGACTACTGTAACTTTAAACACACCATCCAAATAGACCAAACCTCCAGTCACTTAATCCAAACCACAGTACCTTTACACTACATTTCTTACATGAATAAAGTTACACTGACAAGAATATGGCAATGAAATTTCTTGATCAAGAATAAAATTGCTGTTCCGAGAAAGAAGACCTCTCACATCATAGTTGACTCTTTATACTAACTGTAACCAACCATAGAAACCGTCACAACCACGTAGTTTAAGGTACCACATTGCATTTGAGGAATTTTCTATTTGAAGAGCATAAGGAAGTGAAAATGCATATTAAACATATCTTCCAAATGGGATCTCTTAAACCGTGCATCAGTCTTTCCATGGATCATAAAGAAGGGTTTTATGGTCACCAAATCTCACAAGTACTTTAGAACAATTCGCAGCTAACACAAGTGGTTGCAATTATACAATATTGTTGATATAAGTTATTGCCATTTACCTATACAATGCAATTGGTTGGCCCAAAAGTGGTAGATACTGCTTTGGCATGCTCGCCTATTCGGACAAACATAAGAAAACCATCATCTGGAAGAAGGAAATAAAGAAGTATAGGTACTGAAGAAAATTATGGATAATATGCATAGCCCTGTATCTAGACAGACGATACAAATGTACGCATCAAGCAGCCAATAACCAGAATAATAATACAGAACTTAATCCTCATCCAAACAATCCAATAGCAATTAAATCACAACAAATAGGAACTTACGCCCATTCTTTTACCCTGCCCTCCCGCCAAAAGAATAACCGATACACTTTTCTCTTTTACCACTACAGAATCCTGTGATATAACAACATAATAGGAACAACTTCTCAGGAAGGCAAATCAAACACATCCCACATTAGGAATATGCATAAATATTATAAAACACCTCAAAAGGAGCTAATCCCGCTTACATAATCAACTTTGGCAGAGCAACTAATCCTGGATGTGGCAATTCTGGACTTCCTTGTCAAGTCAAAGAGTCGATTTTTATGACCTGAAGAAACACCAAATCCAGTAAAAATTACACCATAATCACAAACAAAAAGAATGATTCTTAACCCGTGAAGTAAAATTCATTATCTGAAAATTTTACCAATTCTGGGGAAGAATTGGTGGGTATCTGGAGAAAGTGAAAGGGAAGAAGCTGAAGCAGTGAGAGCAAGGTTCAACTTAAGAATTCCCATACCCTTGAAATAGTCACTCACTTTCTCGCTCACTGAAATTGAAATTACATGAAAGGAAGAAGAAGAGATGAAATGCAGAGAGATTGTTGGAGAGAGTTTACGGTGTGTAGATTCTGTGGAGATGGGGACAAGACAAATGGATCATGTGCTGTTCAGACAGCTGAGCGAGCTTCCCATAGCAGGTATGGTACTAAAAAAATTGCTTAATTAATTAATTAATTAATTAAATTTAAATTTAGATGTATTCATAAATCATATAAAAAAATCTGAGTGGTCACGGAATGGCAAGAAAATCTGCTCAAAATTAATTAATCAATAGTAAAACAACTTTACAACTGTAGTACTATACATTATAACAAACTTTCTACAGCCAATAAATTTTATGATCAAAATAAAAATGCTAGTTGTGTAGTAATGCCATCTTCCAACTCAATTAAGAGTAATTTTGGCATAGCTTTTAAAATAAATTTTTTTAAAATAAATCTTTTATTTATAAAATTTTTATAAATATTTTAATAAATAAATATTTAATATTATATTATTAAAAAATAATATAAATTTTTAAAAATAAAATAAAAGTATTTTAAATAATTTTATCTTTGAAAAAAATTTATTATTAAAAATTTAAATTTAAATTTTAAACTTTTTGTAATAATTTTTTTTTAATTTTAAAAAATTTATAATTACACAAATTATTTTAACTAACAAAAAAAAGTCAATCAAACCAGCACTAAATATTGTGTTTTTCATGTTCATGTTGTGACCCATTTTAATTTTTGTCACATGGAAATATACAAATATAATTTCAGCACGTGGCATCGTTTTAGTGGGTACTGTATTTGAAACTTTATTCACGCTCACATGTAATCACAACCCCATAACTGTTCACCGTAAAATCCTTATTTGCGCCCTATTACATATTCAGGCGCCTCTTTCCTCACTCTTCCTCACTCCAAGTTACATTTCGTCACCGGCTTTGCGCTTCGCCGACAGCCGGACAGGGGGAAGGTTAGACCTTATTCTTATGTTTTACCGTTTCTTTATTTTCGTTTCGGGCCAACTTCTCTATATTTGCTACCAAATTACAAAGCAACAAATGTTGCTCGCTTCGGATTAGAACTGACTTGCGGGGAGCCATGGTTTAAGTTGATGTACACATATGCTTAGGTTTTCTTTGCTGCTTCTGCTTTCGACATTTAAATTTACCAAAATTTCCTTCTCACTGGTGCCCATCTGTTTATATAAGTCCGCTTAGAGTTTTTTTGGGTTTTACTTCTCTTTTATGAATTTGATAAAGTGAACGCTTGTGGGTTGATAAAATTGTAAATTTTGGATGTAAAAATTGTGAGTTTTCTTGGATTATGTACAAATGTGAAAGCATGAGGAGTTGGATGTGAATAATAAAAGTTCACTGTCTATATATTCATTTTAAACCAGCAGTTATATTACTGAGTAGAATAATTGGGAGAAAAAAATAATGTAAATAATGTCATTATATACACAATTCCATAAAAAGTAGTGCCATATAAGACTTTCTCATTAGTGAAGATTTCCATTTAAACCTCACCTTCATTATTACCAACCATTAAAGCCTTCTGCCTAGTTGTCCTCTCTGTGGTTACCAGTTATTGAGCATCCCTTGATGTAAATAATTGCCGAATAGATTTAGATCCAAATGTAAGTTATAGACATATAGATTTCGTTGCAATTTGCATCCTGAATGGTATTACCTAGATATAGAGGAAAAAACCAGTTGTTGATGGTTGGATAGGCTTATAATTATTGTCATTTTGTTTATAGAAAACAGACATTCAAAATCTCTTTTTGCTTGTGTATGCTGTGTACTTTTTGACAAAAGTAATTAATTGAGAGCATCACCTCTTCCTCTTTGGCTTCTGGTTTTCAGGTTGACTTGACTTTTATCTACGACTGTAGAAAAATTCTAACTTTTGATACTGATGTTAGAAGACCAATTTTTTACAAGCCATGCCATTGCTGGCGTATGGTCAGTGGCTTTAGGCACAACTGTTACATACCCTCTTGACACTATCAAAGTCCTTATTCAGGTAAAATCTTGTTGCAACCTCTTTTTGTTTTGAAATTTTTTTTAAAAAATTTCAGATGGTTTGCAATGATCTACAGAGGAAATTGTCACTTACCCTTATTTTTGTTTTAATTAAAACAAAAAACAGGTTGGTTCTGGTTCCGGTAAACAATTGAGTCCACCTCTGGTTCTCAATAGAATTCGATCTCAAACAGGTTACTCGGGTAAATCCTTGCGAAGCTCCTTTTGTGCCATTGCTACTCTTAGTTTATCAACATCTTCATTCAGATGCATTTGTGCACACACAAATTAATAGGAAGAGTTTATTTGTTCTGAAAATTGCAGAGGACATCTTATGAAAATGATAACCATTTCATGTCCGGATGTTCAGTACTTTTGGTGCATTCAACACTCGTGAGATTTTCTTTTAGCAGTTTTCTGTAATGATTAATGGCCCGACATTTATCTTGAAAATGAAATCTTCTTGTTTGATAAACAATGTAGGCTTGTACAGTGGTTTAGGTTGGTTGACTTTGGGAAGAACATTGGGCGTGGGAGCTCGTTTTGGAGTCTATGAAATTCTGACTGCATTTTATAGAGGTATTCCTTTGTCTTATCCCCTTTTATTTCTTTCATTTGTTACGATTTTTCTTGTCTTCACTTGAGTGTTGATATGCTTGGTATTTTACATATATGACATGCCATCTTCATGGTTAAGGATTGGCAATGAGCTTAAGAGCTTATAAATTTCATTCCGGTCAGCTGCCATAGGGGGATGCTATGTCATTAAGATAAAGAAAATCATGTTTGCTTGAGCTAATTCTCATTTGTCCTTCCAGAATTACTCTTTGTTGTTTCTCTTTTTGTGTCTTGGCCTCTTTTAAACTGGGATCCTTTGGATGGAGGAGATTGTTTCGAGTTATACATGCATGAAAGAATATTGAAGTTGAAAGTTGTTTTACAATGATAGACTATATAGTGCACTTGGAACACTTTCTTTTCCTTTTTTCAAATAGAAGAATTGGAAATTGAAAACTTAATAAAACTCTTGGGAAGTATGATTTCACTCATATAGAACATTATCTCGTATTTTGCAATGAAGACCATCTTATGCTGTATTAGATTGGGAATTCTTTGGTCTCATAGCTAATAATGCTCTACTTCGAGTTATTATTACTTTCAGAAAGATTATTTGAATTAATTGAGTCTAAACCCCATAAAAATGTGACTTTACATGTTATGAACTGGAAATACTTAAGTGTCTTGTTAGTAACAAGCAACATAAGTGGCCCACTCACATATAGCACATATTCAGAGATTTCTTTAGTTAATCTGAGTTTTCCTCATGAGTTTTGTAATTTCATATTGTTGTACAGCTTTCATCCAATTTATATGGTTGTTGCAATTGCTTTTATATCAGATGGTCGTGAAGACAATTATGTCTATGTCTCTGAGGCCCTAATGGCGGGAATGGTAGCTGGTGCTGTGGAGTCCATCATAAGCTCTCCATTGGAACTTATGAAACTTAGGGCACAGGTGTCTTCTGCATCTCGAGTTCAGGGCTCTGCATCCATCGTGAAAAATACAGCTGTTGCACCTGCTTTTAGAAGACTACTTCATGGATATACTCCTGATTTGAAGGCATTGAACCACTCTGCTGGTCTTTTGTCTATACTAAGCAACAAACATCCGAATTTGAATGGTGCCTTACAAGGATACCCATGGATGATGACTGGTTCTGGGAGACCACCATCAGTATGGAATGTCAGGAGGCCATCTGATATTGTCTCTTTGGAAGGATGGAGTGCATGGTGGAGAGGTCTGCGAGCTGGAGTTGTTCGAGATTCCGTTTTTGGGGGCATATTCTTCTCTAGCTGGCAATTCCTACACCGAGCAATGCTTGACTGGAAAGCTGTTGGGATGGATCCTTCACCCAGGTATAAAATATATCTTTTTAATAGTCTGTTGAAAGAGATTTCAATAGCAGAATATTCCCTGTTGTGTTTTGTTTCTTATTTTGTAGAAATGGTCCTCTCTTATATTTTCTCATGCTTTTTCAGCTTTAACAAAGATTAATTAGGGAGTCTTGCAAGATCCTTATAAGGGGAAAACGGAATCTTATATGAAAGGTTTAAGGTAGAAGGATCTATTTGTTGGAGAGGCAATTTCTGTAATAAAACTCTGATTTATTGTATGAAAATACAGGGAATAAATACACATTCTAAATAAGAAAAAAGAATGAACAAAATCAATTTAAGTTCACCTGCTCCTAAGATTTTTCCACAATTTAAGCTTTCCTAGATATGCAATCAACTATTTACAGTAATTGGAGAAATTCAGAGGAATAATCCTGCAAATGTTTAGGATATCATTGTAAGAAATAAGCATAGATTGTAAGACAACTCAAGCTGGTTTGAAGATATTATGCATTCTTAGCTGACATACAATGAAGTTGAATGTGGCACTTGGAACTTGGTTCATTTTCATAGAAACATCAGCCAAAAGTTGTTTGGTTGTCATGAAAGGAGTTCAAATCAGGACACTATCAATTTTTTCCTTGATGAAATGTGGATCAACTCCAACATGCTTGTTCTTTCATGTTGCTCAGGGTTGGGTGCAATACTAATTGCTGCCTTGTTATCACGGTTGATGTGCTTAGGTTCTTTGGGTCCCAGACTTAACTTCTCAAGTAAAACATTAATCCACCATAATGGTTCTCATGTTCCTTGAGCCATTGCTCAAAATTCAACTTCTACGCTTGATCTAGCCACAACTGATTGCATTTTACTACTCCTGGTGACCATGTTTCCTCAACAATTGTGTAATAACTTGATGTTGATCTTTTGTCTGTAATAGATCTTGCTCAATTTGCATCGTATGTGTCAACCTTGAGATGATTTTTCTCTTAGAAAAATAGCCCTTTATCTAAGTCGCCTTCAAATATCTCAAGATTCTTTGAATTGTATTTATGTGGCATTCCGATAGTGAGTGCATAAATTGACTTACCATACGTACTGCTGTGGTAGACATGGTTCAGGTCAGTTTTTCCAAAATGAGAGCAGAGGTGGCTTAGTGAGATGATAGGAGACGGGAAAGAAACCAAGGTTTCTTTTATTTAAATAGGTTGAGTTTTAATCTTTTGTGTATGAGTTGTGAAGTCTGAATAATTAAATCCCACTTGTTTTTCTATTTTAAAGTTAAGTTGCAATCTACTGTGGGTGATAACAGGATACAAAAACTTATACCCAATGATTAACTGCCATGTGTAGCAAGGGACACAATACCACAGTTATATTGGGTAGGTCTAGTACATACTTCCTTTGTGAGAGAAAGATCTCTTTGCTTGATCTAGCTGCATTAATCCCTGGAAAATATCTCTTTGTTCTTCATTCATCCAAATTGAAGTAGTTTGCAATTATGTTTTGGTCGGTTTAGCTTTGTATAGTGGTGGTCTTTTATGTCTAGTTTTTTTGGTTTCCCCATTGAATTTTTTGATGATGTTGTATACATCTGGTTCACACAACATATGTAACACTATTTCCTACATGGTTCAATAAAATTCTGAGTTTCATATCGAAAGAAAAAAAACATAAAAAGATAACACCATTGTATAACATTTTCGGTCATTATCTAATTCTTGAAAAGACTTTAGTACTTTTTGAGCTCAATTCTATAATTCTTGTATCTTTTTTAATTTGAAAGTGTCCTTGCTTTGTCTTAGGACTGATGAAGAAGTAGGTCCCTTGCCTCCTTTATCTGCAAGTCTTGCAGCTGGATTTTCTGGCATAGTTGCTGCTGCAGCATCTCATTGTTTTGACACTGCCAAAAGTCGAGCGCAATGTATTGTGCTGCCCAAGGTATGTCGCTTATTACATGTTACATGCAGAATGCAGTTTAGTAATACTTTCATCCCTAACCATTATTGCATTAATGATTCTACTTCCAGTATCAATGCTGACAAATTAGTTTGTAAGGAGTACTTTTCATGTGTGAATCATACTTAAAATGTGAAAAATTTTTATTGCCAATTTGAGGAGGCACTTGTTTAAAATGGTTCTGGGTCAGGATGGTTCTTTTCAGTGGTAGAGCTTTATTGACTGATATCAATTGTTGGATGCCTGTTAACATCATATGAGTAGAGTAGGGTTGGATTGCCATGGTGGTTTTGGATTTCTATTTATGTTGAATATTGTGATTAATCCTACTGTGTGTCCGTCTGTCTGTCTGATTGCAGTATGTTTCCATGGAGAGAAAGCTTCTGAAATGGAAACTACCGGGAAAAAGATTTGAAAGATATACAGGGATCCACCCTGCAGATAGGAATCTCTTGTTTCGCGGCATTTGGTTGCGGATGGGGCGTAGTGGGCTTGCATCCTTTTTGATTGTGGGAAGCTATTTTTCAGCCCTTGATTTTCTTGTTACTAGTAGATGAATAATAATACAATTTCACACTGTTTAAGAGAATCACAAGATAGTTTGGTTTCTCTATGACTACGTAAGTATAGGTTTCTTGATCTCTTGGGACTGGGGGTTGAGCTTAGGGTATGTAATATCGGAAATCAAGAAGGAAGTATGATGGTTTTGAAGTTAGCTTTGGAATAGGACAGAATTACTATATATTTGTCTCTCAAAATATAAAGTAAGAGACTGAATAATAATGAAATATTGATTAGCTCTGTAATAAAACTTGATATTTACTAAATTCTTCTAATAATATGTTTTTATAATGTTAAAAAGTAGAATATTCTCAAACAGGAGTGAACTCAGTCCTCAACTCTCACCTTTTCATTACACATCTACATTAACATTTTATTAACATACATATAATGAATATTGAGTATGTTACATGAATTTTCTAATAATTTACTCCCTGCTAATAAATTTGTAAAACGTGTTGTTAAGTTCCGAATTAAATTTAATTTAGTTTTATAATATTATTAATTTTTAAATTAATTTCTTGTTTGTGAAATAACTCATTAAATTATTATTTGTGGCTAAAATATAAGCTGAATAGGAATTAATTTGAACTCTCGTCCCATGCAATATATTACGATATTTAATTATTTTGAACACGTGGCATTGGTTTAATGGGTTTGAAAATCACGTTCATACCCCTAAAGCCCTTTCAATGTAGGGGAATTTTCACATACCTCCCTTAAAGTTTGTCAAAATCACAAGTAGAGGGGAAGTATGACGTAATTCACACTTACCTACCCTCCTACAGTAATTCCATTTAGTTGACCGTGCATTGACCTACTAAAAAAATCAAAAAGTCTAAAATATCTTTAACTAAAAATTTTTAGTTATTAATGTTTAATTATTTTATTTTTAATTGTTAAACTTCAAAAAATAAAAATAAAAATAAAAAAATACTTCTTAATAATATTTTTTTAATTCACCGATGAAAAAAAAGAAAATGAATACTAAATTAAGTGATTTTCACGCTCTCAAATTATATACATCATGAAACATACAAAGATATTAATAAGGTAAGAATACTAGTAAAACATAAGGCAATAGAGAGAAAAAAATGAATGGTTTATTGTGTGATTTGGCCGACGATAGTGGTGCAGGTTGGAGAAGTTGTGACGGTAGTGCACTTGAGGGTTGGAACGGTGACGACGGCTTGCAGTTGGAGCGGCGATGACGGCTTGCGGTTGGAGCGGTGGTGGCGTGCGGGTTGAAGCGACGACGATGGCTTGTTGGTTGAAGTTCGGAGAAGCAACGACCATGGCGGTGATGGAGAAGGCGGCAATGAAGAAGCCATGGGTTGTTGTAGATTGTTTTATTTGGGGATGTGAGAAGCGGCTGTTATTGTGAAATTGGGGTTTGAGAAATACAAATTAGGGTTTTGTTTAACTTTTGATTTTAATTTTTGAATTTTATTTTTTCAGTTTTAATTTTAAATAAAACAAAATTTTAAATAAGTGTAATAAATTTATTAATATATTTTAAACGGTCAAACGTACGGTCAGTGAGACAGAATTGCTGTAGCAGGGGAGGTACTCGTAAATTTTTATAAACTTTCTATCTAGGTGTGATATCTACAAACCTCAGGGGAGGTATGTGAAAATACCCCTTTCAACGTACTAACACCCCTAATTCCGCCTCTCTCCTCACTCCTACTGACATCTCTTCACTGGCTTCCCGCCGTCTCCCCCTCCCCGACAGCCGGAAACCCCAAAGGTTAGACCTTTTTCTTATGTTTTCCCCTTTCTCAATTTTCATTTCGCGTAACTTCTCTATACTTGCTCCCGAATTATTGCTTATGCGTTATAGTCTGTTTGATGTAAGTACAATTAGATTTTTTTTTATTTTATTAATTAGATAAAGAGAAAGCTTGTGGAGTTAATAAAGTTGTAAATTTTTTATCTGTAAAGATTGGTAAATTTGCTTGGATTTTATGTACAAATGTGAGAGCTCCTTGTTCTGAATTGAAGCGATTTTTTTTTAATTTTTTTTCATGTGTTCTTAAACTCATTTAGTCTTTATCGTCTGTAGAATTTTTAGGCCTTGGTAATCTGTGGTTAAGCTTAATTTCTCATATATATAGTATGTATGAAATATCACTGTTGTATTAAATTATTCTAAATCATGTTTATGAGGATATCGTTTATTTGTCCAGTGGTAGTAGACATCCTTCAGTTGAAGCTTATCTATTTTGGATTCCTATGCAGGATTAGCATTCTGTTATTCTAAAAGATGAAGAAAATGATAGCTCTTGGATTTGAAGGATCTGCTAACAAGATTGGTGTCGGGGTCGTGACATTAGACGGAAACATTCTGTCAAATCCACGCCACACTTATATTACGCCACCTGGCCATGGATTCCTTCCTCGAGAAACTGCCCAACACCATCTTGAACACATTCTTCCACTTGTCAAATCTGCGTTGAAAACTGCTGGAATAACCCCAGATGAAATAGATTGCCTGTGTTATACCAAGGGCCCAGGCATGGGAGCGCCACTTCAAGTCTCTGCTGTTGTTGTCCGGGTTCTTTCACAGCTTTGGAAGAAGCCTATTGTTGCAGTTAATCACTGTGTGGCCCATATTGAGATGGGGAGGATTGTGACTGGAGCAGAGGATCCCGTTGTGTTGTATGTTAGTGGTGGGAATACCCAAGTTATTGCTTACAGTGAAGGGCGGTATAGGATCTTTGGGGAGACCATTGATATCGCTGTGGGGAACTGCTTGGATCGGTTTGCTAGAGTCTTAACTCTTTCGAATGATCCAAGCCCTGGATACAACATTGAGCAGGTATGTCAAAACTTGCTTTTTGCAAGGATTACACCCATTTAGATTTTTTCACAAAACTACTAAAGTAAGACAGTGAATTTGAGCCATTGAATCACCAAGTCTATTATCTGGGGCTCAGTTGTGAGGGTGGTTTAAGTTTGTGTATCTTGCAAATTCATAACAGGGTTTCTGTTAATTGCTTATCCTCTGTCTATCATACATAATTCCTGAATCTTCATGGTTTAAAAATGGAATGCACCATATAGTTTTGCTATTGATTCATGTTTAATGCTTGGATTGAGAGATTATGGGATACAAAGCTGTTCGTCTTGATTTGCCTAATATGATTTCTTTCCTTCGTCAGCTGGCAAAGAAAGGAGAGAAGTTTATCGATATCCCTTACGTTGTAAAAGGGATGGACGTCTCCTTTAGTGGGATATTGAGCTATATTGAAGCAACTGCTACAGAGAAGCTAAACAACAATGAGTGCACTCCTGCAGACTTGTGCTATTCACTGCAGGTAAGTTGCATTTTTAATCCTTCCATCAATTCTTCATTCATCATTAGATGAATTGTGTATTTACGCATTATGAAATTTACTTTTGGCTTATAATGTGTTACAGGAAACTCTGTTTGCAATGCTTGTGGAGATCACAGAACGTGCAATGGCTCATTGTGACAAAAAAGATATTCTTATTGTTGGTGGGGTGGGTTGTAACGAGCGTTTGCAAGAGATGATGAGAATAATGTGTTCTGAGCGAGGCGGAAAGTTGTTTGCAACTGATGATCGCTATTGCATTGACAACGGAGCGATGATTGCATATACGGGTCTCCTTGCTTTTGCTCATGGCTCATCAACTCCATTAGAGGAATCAACATTTACCCAGCGGTTCAGGACTGATGAAGTGCATGCAATCTGGAGAGAGAAAGAAGATTCAGGTTGCAAGAATGGTATCATGGAGAAAGCTTAGCTAAATCAAGTAGTAGGTTTAGGGTTAGAATCATTCTGGCAATGCCAGGAGTAATTTAGTATTTAGTTTATGTTTGAATGGTGATTGAAGATGTTGTAAAATTTAGAGTAGGCTGCACTATTTTGTATTCAAGCATTATTTGGTCAGCTACTTATTCCCATATTTAACAATAATCATTTCTGTGTTATTATTTGTTCAAATTTACTTGTTATGCTTTTTTTATCCTTAGAAATTGTTGTAAGATATGTTATTTTCTTTGTTTTTATAAATGGTTATGAGTAAAAGTTTAGGTTTTTATTATAATCTGATTAGGTTTTCATCCCTTTTGGGTCAGCTCCTCACTGCCCATATTTAACAAAATAAGAATCTTATTAACATTATTCTCCTTTGAAAGAATATCGATTATTGTTGTTTTGATATGTAATGTTTGTTTTTCTTTTGATTCTGTGTAATATTTGGGATTTTGGTTTTTTATGAATGGCATGTGTAAAATTGAGGTTTTCATTGACATTATGATTAATTGTCTTCATCGGCTCTCTGATCAGCTGGTTTGTCCCCTTCATGTCTTTTATTTTCTTTTAACATGTTAGGGTTTTTGTTTCTATAGGATTTTCCGACATTTAAAAAAGAAGGTTGTGCGTAAAGTTTAGGTTTTTCTTTGTATTATGACCTAAGCAGTTATGTGTCTCTCATAGTGTCATATATCTGTTGATTCCTTCAAATCTGATGCTAAACTAACTCTTTTCTTGTGTTGTGTATCATTTATGTGTTTTCTTCCTCTTATTTTTTTTTTGGTCAAACGGGTTTGTTTTCAATGGTCTCCTAGTTGTTTATCATGTATTGATTATGTTGTTAATTTTGTATCTTTTGATTGAAAAATGGAATAAAAAATGGATCGCTTCACACTTTGTTGCATAATAGAATTAACTAAAGATTATGGATTCTCGTGGCTTTTGTGAAATCAGTCGCTGAATTTTGGTCTCCAAAATTAGAGCTTTCCTTGAAATTATATTTATTCACATGGTTTTATTAAGCTGAATGTATAAAATTGTTATTTCTTAGTAATGGTTTGAGTTTAATTATAGCTCCATACAGGGCTGCTACTTTCATTCAGTTGTTAGACTAGAATATGGTTACTGTTGCTAATTGCTCAGCTTCAGTGGAGGAATTTTTGCCTGTTAAGTGGAATGTCTTTTTAGATAAGAGATCTGATTAGGCAAAAGAGAGACTGAAAGGCATTGTGATGTGGGAGGATATGTATTCTACTTATAGCCTCATGATTGTTTTATGCATTGAGTTTTTATATGTTCTTAGACGGAAGGAAGAACTCATTCTAACTTGTTTACTTAAGAGTGATGTAGTTATAATAGACCATTTAGGTACTTATAGCTCAGTTGATTTATTTTATATGCTCATTTACCCGATGGGAATCCGATTGTTGGGACTAGCTAGTTGAACTATTAAGGTCTCTTCCGGTGTTAAGAGGGGTCCTGGGATTGCATCTTGCTCACATCAGGTATGGCAGGGTTTGGTTTAAATTTATGGAAGGATGGGGATAAGAGCAGCAGAGAAGGCTGCCAAAATTGCATTTTTCTATGAGAATTTTGTGTGTACTGGAACTTATTAACTTTTGACATTTCGTTGACTGAGATTGCACAGTATTGGATAAACATCTTTGCGCATGAACTTATATGCTGTGTTTCACTCTTCAAAAGTTTTCATTTTATACACTTGCAATAGGTTTCCCTCTTCATTTTCAAGGAATTATCCCAAGCCGAATGAATTTATGTGCAATATAGCTTATTACTATTATGCTTTTGTAAAACTGATTTCTCACTTCTGAATATTTTTGAGCTGATTCAGCAGTGATATGATACTAAAATCTTGATTGTACTTGGTTGTACTTTGAGAGACTAATATTTCCTTACCACAAACCAAAACAATAGACTGTTTGTATAACATGCTGCTGTGGTTTGAAATGTTCTTCCGAATCAAAGCAAGCAATTTCACATTGTATAAAAGCTGACAGAAACATCATAAATTGAATATGATGAAACGATTTCATTTCCCGTCTACTAAACCCTTCTCTGGTTTTAATATTCTAATAGGCAGCTGGGAGGGCAGATACCAGCTTGGTGGAAGGAACTGAAGCTTGGACCTGTTTCAATTTTCTTTTTTTCGTGGTTTGATTTTAATAAGATCATAGTTGCCATGTATTAAGTGTTGCCTTTTTCTTATGTACCAAGCTTGAATGTGAGACTTGTTATGTTATAAAGAAGTTCCAATTTTCTCTGTTAATGTTGTTACTCTTTCAAAGACTTTACATTTGGCGCTTGAAATGTTTTTAATAAGAAGTTTCTTTCATATATCATGTCTTCCATTGATTTTTTTGCCAATATACTACTTTATAGCTGCTTCACCATAGTAAAATTGTTGTGGTGGTTTTTCTTTTTCATCTTGAAGCACAGTAGCTAAGAGTATTAGTGTACATATTAACTTTTAATATGCAACTACATTAACCATTTACTCATTTATTTATGTCTGATAGGCAACAACTTTGTTTTACAAAAATTATAAATTAAAAAAATTACGAATACTCAATCTTAAACACACCTTAGGTTAAGAGGTCATATTTTCACTTGCTTATAGGATGAGTATTGGTTTTACATCTTATTTTGGATCATTATAATTAATTTTCATATTTTAATCAATATACTTTCTCCAGCAACAAGATAATATGTTATGGGATTTAATAAAAAACGATCATAATTTTTTTTTCAAAATTATAAATAATTACCTTAATAATTTTTAATTAAAATTGATCACACTTATATTGTTTGGACTAAATTACCTTTAATTAGTAAAAAAACTAATTTTATTTTATTCAATTTCAAACATCCTTTGTAACTTCTCTAATTTACAGGTCATCAGTTTTAATTTTTTTAAATTTTGAAGTTTTGTTCATGTAAGAAATGAGAGGAATTCACCCCTGTCTTCCATCTAGGAAAAAGGAGGAAATCGCGCCTGTCATAAATCTAATCCGATCTCGTAAATCCAATTTTATTGCACTCACGAGCAAGCTTTACTCGTGAGTGTAATTCACTAGCAAGGCCATTTGTTTGTGAGTTGCCTTGCTAGTGAGTGCATTGTTGCACTCACGGGTAGAGATGGCAAAACAAGCGGGCCGGCTCGAGTCCAACAGGAGCTCGCCTGTGAATAGTGTCAGCACAGCCTAACACTGTTTACGGGCTGGATCGAGAAAATCGGCACACGTGCCTGTCAATAGTACTTGGACCGTACCGTGTTGGACCGGTTACTGTTACGGGCTGGGCCGTGTGGGCCGCTTTATTATTTTTGTTACTATTCAAACCGTGAATGGTATTTTAGTCCAAATAAAATAGCTTTTATTGTTAATAATAATAAAATACTATTCATATTGGGTTACTATTTATTTTACTATTCATATTTTGCATTGTTCATGGGCGGCCCAAATAGGCTTATAGGCCGTGTTAGGTTTGTCTTTTAATGGGTTGGGCTAGTATGGCATGTATCGTAATCGTGTCGTGGGCCATATTGGACTTATAAAATTTATTGTACGGGCCATGTCGATCCGACACGTGAGCTCATATGTGTTGAAATTTCATGGGCCGTGCCGGCTTGACACGGCCCATTTGCCATCTCTACTCACAGGGCAAATTTTACCCCTTCTGTTTGGGAGTAAGTAGAATTTGTCCTTCGTGAGTGTAGTCACAAGCAAGCAACTTTGTACTTTCGAGTGCGCTACATTCTTGAGCAGGAAAAAACGTTCTTATATTTAAATTAAAAGGGTAATTTAGTCTAAAAATTATATGAGTGTCAAGTTTTGATTGAAAATTATTAAAGTGATTATTTTTGAATTTATAAGATAAACTATAATTATATTTGATTAATTTCCATATGTTATTACATATCATTTTCACATTCTTCAATGCAATTCTTTATACAATAAAAAGTAAATGAAAAAAACAAAACAAATTTTTTTATAACATTTACTATATAGATGTTAAGACGTTAAAAACTAGTAAAATTTAATTAATAATAAAAAAATATTTTGATACGATCTTGAAGTAACTAAGTAAGTGTTGTAAAATATAGTTTGTTTGTTACGTTTATGTCATTTTATTAAAAGTACGGAACCTAAATGAAATTTAGCCGAAATTTCTCAACGCAATATCCCGCACTTTTTCAGCTCAAAAAATTTCCTAGTCCCGGCGTTTATCCTTCTTCCGCAGAAAAATAAGGAATTTCTTTCTCTTTCCACTTTCTGTTTTCCATCTCTTTTTCTTATAATGGGTCGTCCGGCAAAGCGTATGGCCCGAGTGAAAACGGAGGCGGAGGAGGAGGAGCGTCCGAGTGGTTCTCGAGCTAAGAAGTTGAAACAGAACAGACCGGAGCAGCAGGAAGATGATGACCGAGTTGATTTATTGAACCAAGGGAAAAAGAAAACCCGGAAGAGTAAGCCGGACTCTGACCTGTCTCTCGTAGGGCCGCCGGTTCCCACTGCTGAAGCTCAGGAAAAATGGCCGATAGATATAAATACTCGATAAAGGTGAGAGCTTTTTTAATTTTTTTCTTTAATTCTTGTTTTGGGAAGGAGACTTTCTGTTTCTGATTCTTTTTAGTATTTTTTTTTATCGCAAAAGAAAGGGCTTGAGGCAAAGAATACTGGGTACTTTTTTTCTTTTTAAAAAATATGTTTTAAAGGATTTATTTCTGGATTGATCATTTTCTTTTATTTTATGGGCTTAGGATGATTTTTTAGGATGCATCTTAGAAGTGCTTGCTTTTCTAGAAAGTAGTTCAGCATACTTTGAAAAAAAACAGCTGAAAAGTGCTTTTGTGAAAAGGAATTTTAATTACTTCTCCAAATAATATTTAAAGTACCTCTTTTCAATCCAGAAAAGTGTTTTATATCTTTCCGCAAAAAACTAAAAAAACTGGATAAAATAGGACTTTTAACTTTGCTTGTTTAGGATACGAAGGTGCTTATTTCGTTTTTACTTTTGGTTTTCATCATTGTTTAGGTTGCATCTCAGAAGAGCTTGCTTGTGGTTTTCAGAATGTAGCTTCAAGAAAAAACATATTTTGTAAGAATAGCTGAGCGTGCTTTTGTGAAAAAGCATTTCAATTATTTCTCCAAATAATATTTGGTACCATTTCTTTTATCCAGAATGTGATTTTATATTTTTTTTACAAAACAATGGTTTATTTTATACCTTTTTTTTTGTTGCCATAGGATTGAGAACCCAAATTCATCAAATAAGTTTTGATATTAACATGCTGTGTTGTTATTATAAGAATTCCATTCATTTAGAATCCCAAATTATCTAGACCTTGCAATAAGTATAATTTGCGGCTCAAGTTTTGTTCTCTTTTCTCTTTCTTATGAATTGATTTTTATCATTGTGTTAATTTTCTGTTCTGGACCTAGAGTGTCAAATGAAGAGGAAGAGATCGTGCAAGCAAGATGCCATTACACACAAGCTATAGTGGATGAATGTCGATTCAATCTTGGTGATGATGCATACATCAAAGTAAGTTCACTGTTCTTTCTCTTGCTCTACATGAAATTCCTTCACAAAAATGTTTTGCTAATTCTTCATTTAATTAAACTTGAACCATTCATTTTAATTCACAAAAGAGTGATACATCATCAACTATTTCAAGTAAGAGTGGATCGAATAGCACAACTGGAGATTCCAATATGCGTTTGTTGGACTTGTATTCAGGCTGTGGTGCCATGTCTACTGGTCTTTGCATTGGTGCATCTTTATCTGGAATAAATCTAGTTACTGTAAGTTGATAATTGAAATTTTTTGTTATTTTTATCAACATATCAATTAAATTACTAGATTTTATGTAAATGTTAAAGGTTTGTGTTTTGGTTGATTGGGAGAGTTTTGTTGTTTGTTCATGTAGAGGTGGGCCGTAGACATAAATCCTGATGCTTGTAAAAGTTTGAAATATAACCACCCTGAAACAGAGGTAACTTCTCTTTTAAATTAACTATTAATTATTTTTCTTCTTGTTTTTGTTTATGAGATATATATTTTGGTAATGATCAGGTGAGAAATGAAGCGGCAGAAGATTTTCTATCTTTACTAAAGGAATGGGCAAAGTTGTGTCAAAAGTTCTCATTGTTTAATCCAAGTGAATTACCAGAAGAGAGTCAGAATTCAGTAAGCAAAGAGGAGGAGGAAGAAGAAGAAGAAGATGATGATGACAATGAGGAAGGCTCAGATGTTCCTGATGAAGAATTTGAAGTGGAGAGATTACTAGCTATCTGCTATGGTGACCCTAATAAAGTAAAGAAACCAGGAGTTTATTTTACAGTTATAAGAATTACAAATAATTGTATTTTAGAAATGCTTTTGATGAAGGATTGGAAGAGGAAGAAGTGAAAGAATTGTTTAAGATTTGCATGGTGTAGAATTAGGAATTGTTTGGTGGAAAATTGATCAATTTTTAATATTTCTTTTGTTATGAATCCACTCTTTTATCATAGTTTGCTAAACTGATAATTTCATGTAATATATGAAATTCCCAGGTACGTTGGAAGGGTTATGGTCCCAGCGAGGATACTTGGGAACCTATTGAGGGCTAAGGTATTTTCTGAAAAATTCATTTCCCTTTTTAGTTTTGTCTTCTTACTTGCATTCAAATAAGTTCATTATTTTTTGTTTTAATCAGCAAATGCGAGGAGAAATTAAAAGATTTTGTGACAAAAGGGTATAAGTCAAACATATTGCCTCTTCCTGTAAGTATTGGCAACTCATTTTATGCTTGTGCATGTTGATCAATTACCACTTGATCTAAAAGCTTAAACCTTAAAGATAAGGGCCTAAACAGTTGTATTTAACCAATTTAAAATTCCTCCTGACATGCAAGCCCGCTTCATTGAATGGGCTGCTTTTGTGTTCGAGGGATTCGAATGCAAGACTGAGGTCAAATTTGCTCATCTCAAGTGGTAGTTGAACACATGTACTTTAATTTTTTCTCAAACTTTTACATGATATTCCCTTCTGGCTATTTATCTTAGAATGTCTGTTTAAAACTTAGGGTGATGCTGATTTTATCTGCGGGGGACCTCCATGTCAAGGAGTTAGTGGATTCAACAGATTTAGAAACCCAACGGCACCATTGGAAGACATAAAAAATCGCCAGCTGATAGTGTTCATGGACATTATTGAATACCTAAAACCAAAATACTTGTTAATTTTTTCTCAAACTTTTACATGATTGCTGCAGGATCTTATGGCTTACCACAATTTCGAATGAAAGTCTTCTTGTGGGGTGCTCATCCTTACAACGTAAAGCTGACTTTGGATTTTTGTATCAACAGCATTTTCAGACAATCATCTTTTAAAGAATGTTACACATACAAAATTTAGCTATAAGTTATATAGTTTAAATCACATCAATTAGGATATAAATTTAATATGTCAATATTGCACATACAGTGTTACACTTTAATCTTATATAGACTTTTTGTTGGGTTT
This sequence comes from Melia azedarach, assembly GCA_028052125.1. Lineage (NCBI taxonomy): Eukaryota > Viridiplantae > Streptophyta > Magnoliopsida > Sapindales > Meliaceae > Melia > Melia azedarach. The sequence goes on along the minus strand of CM051399.1, from coordinate 16,998,180 downwards.
CAGAAATTGCCACAATATCCACTGCCAACCCACGAGATTGTGGAGTGTTATTCCTACTGAATTTGAGGTATGTATGTTTTCAAAACAATGATTAACTTAGCACTTGTGAAAATATTTACTCAATTAATTTCACAAATGCAGGAAATTACTGTTGCATATAGTTTATCAACCGTGTCAGCTAGAAAAAGCCATTTGTCTTGGTGATGCAATATTAGATCTCCCTCCAGTATGTATTACTTCAAAAATTCGATGGTCGATTATACTTGTGCATAAAGCTTGATAGTTTTATGATCTACTGTAAATCCCCTTTTGACATTTTGTCTTCACTATCTTAGGTTGCCAATGATGAGAGTGAGGATGAAAGGAAGTACAAGACAACAGCTCGCACTGAGTTTCAAAAACATATAAGATTAAAAAGAGACTGAGTTTACAAGAATCTACCCTTGCTTTTTCTACTTGTGTTGGCAAGTTTAAAAGGCATCCATTTGTAGGTTTCTTCCTATGCATTTACATTAAATGCTTTTTGTCAACATCAGTTCTGGATTAAAAACCTTAATCTCAAACATATTCCATGTACAACCTCGTTTCATTCACAGTAAAAAAAAAAGTTATATGAACCCCCTTTATTGTTTGAGCAACTGTTTTTTATAAATTTGAAGTTGAATATTTAAATGATCAAATATTTAATTTTAGATATACGACGAATGATTAATCAAATAATGATAGTAATGATACCATTATAGACAACGTTCAACGGAAATTTTAGTGACATTTATGATGACTCAAATAAAGGTTAATGGCCAGTGTCAGGTATAATCTCAACCTTAGTATGGGGGTCAAATTTTTAATATTAAATTCAATTTTTATACAGTGCAATGCAACCATTAAATGTTACAAAAAATATGATAAAACAATTTTGATATAGACATCCTTTTTTATACAGACCAGTACAGGTCACCAAACATGCCCTTAGGACCCGACTTCATTAGAAAGTGTTGCTGTGCTTGGTTTTGTTTTGTGTCTAATGTTGATGTGATACCTGTTTTGTTTTGCAGATACATACAAGTAGGAAATGCTGTTGCAGTTCCTGTGGGTATTGCATTAGGATACACTTTCGGGATTGCGTGCTGCAGATTATCCGATGAGAAGCCATTGATGAGTCTCCCTTTCAGGTTTCCTAAATGTCTAAAGCAACAGTCATCTTCAACTCTTAATAATGAAGTGGTAAATGAAATTTCATCTCATTCTTTGTCATTCTTGCCAATTTGATTCACTTTTAACATCATCATACTCTAGAACTGTAGATAATGTTTATATATATACATGTACATATACATATACATACATATATATATATACATATATATATAGCAAACTTATTTTTAATTGACTTTTTATTCGAAGTCACCGAATAAAGTTAAATTGAAGTACAAAATAATTTATTAGGCCGTTGGAATTCTTTCTATTTTTTCAACAAAAGAGTGCCACTTTTTTCTTACTAATTTTCTTTGCTCTCACGACTTGTAAGTTTTCCACGAATCCTTTTTGGCCAATAATTAAATTAATAATATTTATTTTTGTCAATTATATGATCATTTTACTCAATTCATTCATTCATACGAACGACGTTACTTAACAGCGGACATCAAGGTTATATTTGTTTACAGTCATCATGCATGATTGATTACATCATGCTGATCATGACGGTGTAACGATGACGTTTATCAAATTTTTTTTTTTTTAATCTTCTTTTGTACGAGGTTCATGTATTGGGATAATTTCATTTTGATCCCTTTAATTAGTACATTTTACCTATTAGATGAAAGGTCTCTAATTTAATAATTTAATTAAAAATTATTATTAAATTTCTGTCGACTTCTAGCAATTAGTTATATACGATAATTTTTAATTTAATCTATCTAATATTAAAGATCTTCAATTCGACTCTAAAATTAATAAAAGTTATTATATCATTCCCATATGTTAACTCTCATACTTTAACAACTAAAAAGGTTATAATTTTATAAATTTAAATTAATAAAAAAATTTATTTTTTCTTCTTCTTTATCTTCTCTTTTGTCATTTTTTTTCTTCCGTTATTTTTATTTGTAGTTTTTTTATTTAAGAGTGATTAAACTTGCAATTAGAGTTGTTCATAAAGGATAGATTTTTGGATTTGAGTCTTCTGGTAAGTTTCAATTAATTAATTCAATTGCTAGGATTACAAAAGTGTACTTGATTTATAAGACTGTGAAATTAATTAATATTAAATAAGTTAATTTCATTGTGAATTGATTTGTTCTTTTTAAAATGAGAATATAAAGTGACTAATTTTAATTTGTTTTAACTTCATTGTAATTTCTTTTTGTTAAAAAAAATGAGGAGTGGAAGAGATGGAGAAGAAAAAAAAGAAAAAAAAGAAAAGAAATAGAAGAAAAAGATGAGAAAATAAAAATAAAAAATTAATTAATTTTATAAAATTATAATTTTTATCTTTTTAGTTATAAAAATAAAAATAAAATTTAACGTGTAGATGATAGGATATTTTTATAAATTTAAGATTAAATTAAAAAATATTTCATCTCACTAACCAGTCAAAATTAACAAAAGTTTGGTAAATGGGCCTAATTAAGAATGATCAAAATAATTTAAACTTAAATAATAATTTTTAATAAAATTAGGGATATTTTTATTTAATATGTAAAATATATCAACCAAAATAATATTTCTTTCCAGCATTAAGGATTAAAATGAACCATAATATATTTTATGAAATTATGAAATTACTAATTAAATTAAAATGATGGAACAAAAAGTCAATGGTTAGTACGTTTTTGTTTTTTATCAGGTTCGTATAACTGTCCATGGTGCTCAGATATCTATCGATCGATCAGGTGTGAAACCAGAGAAATAACTAATGCTGCTAGCTTCTTTAATAATTTCGACATCGTCATCGTCATCATCTATTAGTTGATCTCCTTGATCGTTGTAAATTATGATCAATTGCTCTCTCATTGTTCAGCTATTGGTCATTCTTATATGTATACACACACATATACATACATTTTAGTGCATAATCTTTATGATACTTACTATTTAGTTGAATTTAGTAGCAATATTTTATTTATTAGGTCTTATGAAATTATTTTATTATCCAAAATTTCTGTATTAAATTAATTTAAAATAATTTATAGTTTAGGCTAAAATGTGGAAGAACTTTTTCTATATATACAACTTATTGACTATGACATAATTTTACTAATAAATTATATTATATCTTGAGCGTAACCTAAGTGTTTTTGAGCACGCATAACGTTCTGAGATCATTTTGAATTTGAATAATAATAGAAAACAAGAGTTTGATGTTCTGGAGCATGCTGACTCTCATTCAACAAAATTATATATATATATATATATATATATATATATATATATGAAGCAAATTCCAGTAAATTAACGGAATTTTTGGTTTGTTTTGGCGAATTTTTTACATCCATAGTAGCATACCATTGCCATATTATGCCATCATGCAAATATATCCATATATTATATATGAATCACTACAAACGTGTTTGCTTCATAAGCAGAATAATTACATGATATTGTATCTATGAATTTTGTTATTTTTTTATGGGTAATCTTCAATTTACCTCCAACCATTATTGACAAACATCAATTCACCTCCAAATTTATCAAAAGTCATCATTCTATCTCCAAACGTTAAATTTAATATAACTATTAAATATTACCATGACCATAATTTATTTATAAAAATACGATTATATCTTTATCAAATTTAAAAATATTTTTTCTCATTTAAAAATACCATTATTGAATTTGATACTTATTTTAAAAATATTTTTAAATAAAAAAAAATATTTTTGAATTTGATAAGGATATAATCGTATTTTTATAAATAAGTTATGGTTAATGATAATATTTAAGGGTTATGTTAAACTTAACGTTTGGGAGTGAAATGATGACTTTTGATAAATTTAGAGGTGAATTGATATTTGTCAATAATAGTTGGGAGTAAATTAAAGATTACCCTTTTTTTATCCACAGAATTATATTACATGCATATTTTGCACTAATGTTCTCTCAGAAACGTGTTTACATCCATAGTAGCATACCATAACCATACCAAACGTGTTTACATCCATAGTAGCATACCATAACCATATTGTTTTCTGCGATTTTTCTTTTTTATTTTGTCTGTGCTGCCTCGTCTGCTTTCCATGTTGCTAGGTTACCCAATAATCTGGTGATTTGCCTATGTGTTCTTAACTAATTTGCTTGCTATAAGTTTTACAATAACTTTGCTTCACAATATACTACCATAATTTCCCTCCCTCTTCCAGTCTCTCTCTCTCTCTCACGAATTCTTGAAGCTATCATTCTGTAGTTTACCCAGAAAGAATTAGGGTTTCAGATGGAAAATTGCCAAGATAATTCGGAGTTAATCAAGTACAAATTCTTGAAGCTACAGACCATTTTCTGCTTTGGTTTGGTCTGCTGCTGATACTAATTATATTTATCGGTATCTATACATAACAACAACTAAAGCTAAAGCTGCAATCCACATAATATATAATTGATACACGGTTTCAGCTACCACCATAGAGGGACCTATCTGCATCTCATTCACTTTCCATGACCTAATAGCCAGTATAGAAAGCTACATACCATGGATCTGGTTCAGCATATGAACCTGCAAGAAAATAAAATCACTTGACCATTGACAATACCTTTTTTTTTCCCCTGAGGATATTTAACTGAGATCAAGATGTGGATCAAATCAATCAAAAAGCAAAAATTAATTCCATAACTAATGTTATTAATTATATCTAATTAATTACCAACAAATTAAATATGTACCTGGTTCATAAATCTGCTGCTGACTACACGGTAATTCCTCTCCCTTCTTCATCAGGACAAACCAAACATCAATTACAGAAAAGGCTAGAGTGAATAAAAAACCAAGATTACCGTTGATTCTGTAGTGGAACAATAGGAAAATAAAATTATCCAGAAGTTGAATTGTAGCAAAAGTAATTCCCAATATCTTCATTTGTAGTGTAGCATGATCAGATCCCTTCTTAAAATCATAAATCGTCAAGAAAAAACATGATGTTGCCAAAAGAAATGTTGCTCCTGCTAAAGGCCATCTGCCTCCCCCAAGGAAATCAACAAGAGTTGATATTATCTCCAACAACAACACATATATTCCAACTTCTGTGAGCTTCTTCTTATTTACTTTACCAAGAAACCCTAATAAGACTAGCTCCTGCTCATAGCAAATAAAGCTTATTAATAGCAATGAGACATATATATATATATATATATATAGAAAGAAAGAAAGATAGATAGATATATGTACTAATTATACCTTGCAGCTGATTAACACTGATAAAATAAATTGCAAGAACATAGAGCATATGTCTGACAAAACATGACTTCTTTTCTGGCCGAAGATCTGTAATTCCAAATCCATTATTTGAGCCTTATACTATTATTGTACATGAATCTTTCACTCTATATGTATATATATATGAAGAAAGGGTATTGACAACAGTATTGTAGAATCGTTTTCCACGAAAAATATCAGATGAACAGGGATTTTCATATTTTGCTGACTGGAGTACCCACTGTAGTGTCATTGTCAACAATCCATTTGCTTGTGAGAAAGAAATACTAGGGTTTCCATGTGATTAAGTAGTCAAATGCCAACAATTCTCTAGTTCTATCAATTACTAATATTTGTATATTTAATTTTTCTCGTATACTAGGGTTTCCGTGTGATTCAGTAGTCAAATGTCTAGGCTGGCTGATAAAATTATTGTGTTTCTTATACTTTTTGACACCTTTTTGCGGCTCAAATTGACTTCATCGACAAGCGATTTAAGTGCTGCTCCAATATTCTTCTCTCTCTAACGATTTCATGATGAATCGATTTTCACTACGTACCCTACCAAATTTTATTACCTTCATTTTCCATTCTCTTTTTATTATTCTACTTGGTTTTATTTCTTGCCTTTTCATCCAACAATTTTTGTTCTTCTTATTAAATGTCAAAATTTACAACATGAGTACTTATTAATTAAATTAGTATAAATGTTGATTTAATGATTTTCACATTTTTTGAATTTATGTATCTTCCAACAGTTTTTAAGCCACATGCCTAGACAAGAAGAAGCTTGCACATGTATTCTTCTCTATAATCTCTCTGGTTATAGGAGAAAGAAGTAGATTAGCTTTCATCACTAATATTCAATCGGACGGTTCAGATCGAGTGACGAAATTAGTTCAATCAACAATAGTATCTAGCTCACGTGAAGGCAAAATTTTCATATGAAATCTATCTATTCATTTTATCATCGTAAGTCCCTAATTAGTAATTAGTAATTACTCTCTTTATATAAAAGTGTTTAATTAGCCTGGAATTTTTTAATGGGAATTGAATAATGAATATATAGTAATCTATTTAATACTAATGAACAAATTAATTATATCTTTATTTGAGAAAAATAAAAGCTTAAACACTTAAGTAAAAGAGAAAATACCAATATTTATGTAAGCTAATCTATTTCTTTTTCTAGTCTAAGCTGTATCCAGTATAAAAAATATCAATATATTTTTTAAAGAGAATTATATATAAAGACAGATTTCTAATATTTTTATTTGTGATTGGTGGGACAACAAAAGAGACCAAGTTTCTTTCTTTGTTTCTTCTTTTTTCCAGACGGCAAAAGCGACCGGATCTAAAGTTTGGCCTAAAGTGTACATTTGGTTGTCTATGGTGGGATTATTCTTGAACACATTTCGCATTCATACTACACAATTATTTATTTTGCTAGACCCTCCTTCATCCTCTGCAAGATCGGGTACTGACAATTCGTGAAAATGCAATATTACAAGGCTTTCCTGATTGCTATCGACTTTTTGGGCCTGTCAAGGAGAGGTGAGTGAAGTTAAATTTGAACTCATGTGTAGTAATTTTCAATTTGCTTCTAGCATTAAATGCCTCTGGTTTTTATTGGCACAACTTATACATCAAGTTATAGAGGTTTCTCCAAATACAATCTAACATTTTAAAACCAGTAGTCAATCATAAAGATTAGACATACTAGCAGTCTAGATTGCTGTTGGCTTTCTGCAAGCGCATTAGTGAAATGTTGCTTCCTATATATAAAAACCTATAATTTTTGTATTTTTCAGGTACATACAAGTTGGGAATGCTGTAGCAGTTCCTGTTGGTATTGCATTGGGATACACTTTTGGTCTAGCTTGCCAAGGATTATCTGATGATCATCCCTTAACTACACTTCCTTTCAAGTTTCCCAATTGTCTTGGACATTCATCTTCAACACTTGGCGAAGAAGAAGAAGATTCTCATTGAAATTGTAAGCAAAAAGCAAATTTGATTTTCCTTCTTTAACATTATCTATTATTCTTATTATTATTATTTGGAAGAGGCTGCACACAAGAGGACATACCTTTATGATTATAAGAAGAATCTCAATTATCTAAGATTTTTCTTCTTTTCTAAAACTTTGAAGGATTTTTTTTTGTTTATGTTTATTTATCAGATGATGTATTTCTTTATTATATGTATATTTGTTAGTTACTGACTATAAGTCTGTACATTAAAGTTCATATTTAAAAGAGAATTCTAATTTTAATATAATTAATTGTTAAATTTAAGAATAATATTATGTATATAAATTTTTATAAAAACTGTTGTTTAAAAATAAATCATTTTAAAATATTGATTAGATAAAATTATGAAACTCTGCAATTCTCATAAATAATTACCGTAAATTATGTGACAATTATATAATTGTATAACGTATTTATGATTATAATTACTATGAATTATGTTACAATTATATAACTATGTAACTTTAATTTGTACAATTATGACATTCACAGGGAAATTTATTCACACAAATTAACGAGCGTTTGCAAGAGATGATGAGAATAATGTGTTCTGAGCGAGGCGGAAAGTTGTTCGCAACTGATGATCGCTATTGCATTGACAACGGAGCGATGATTGCATATACGGGTCTCCTTGCTTTTGCTCATGGCTCATCAACTCCATTAGAGGAATCAACATTTACCCAGCGGTTCAGGACTGATGAAGTGCATGCAATCTGGAGAGAGAAAGAAGATTCAGGTTGCAAGAATGGTATCATGGAGAAAGCTTAGCTAAATCAAGTAGTAGATTTAGGGTTAGAATCATTCTGGCAATGCCAGGAGTAATTTAGTATTTAGTTTATGTTTGAATGGTGATTGAAGATGTTGTAAATTTAGAGTAGGCAGCACTATTTTGTATTCAAGCACTATAAAATTGTTGTATTTGGTTTTAGCAATGTACTTTCTCAAATTTTTGCATTTCCAAGATATTTTGAAAATGGATAATTAACACATATCTCTCCCCCGAGATTTGAGAAACTTACATTTAGATGTTTAATTTGAAAAAATTTTACGTACTTTTTTTTGCGATTAGTTGATTGTTAGAGGACTGTTAGTATTAAGGGTATTTTTGAACATTTTATCAATTTAATAATTTAATTTTATGCAAATCAATAATTCAAATTTGAAATAAAATAGTGATATTTAATATTATCAATTCATTTATAATTTTAATCATATTTAGTTTAAAATTTTAACAATAATTTTTATAAATTAGACTAATATATATTTTTTAGTGTTGTAAACATATTTATTTGTTAAAAAGTGATCAATTATTTTATTTTTTAACTTTGTACTTTAAAAATTTGTAATTTTATTCCTACTATAAATTTTAAAAATTAAAAAATTATAATATTAAGTTTTTTAAATTTTTTTATCTTATAAAGTGATGTTATATTATCAATTAGATAATAAATTTTTTAATAATTTTTTTAAAAAAAGTATTATATTATTTCATTATACAGTAGATATATAGTACATTATATAAATAATATAAAACTCATATTATATATAGATAATTTGGATTTTTTATGAAACTCGAATGGTCAATTAACAGTTCAGAGAAGATACGTGTGAGTTTTGTCAAATTTAATATCTAAATGTGGGTTTTTTGAATTTTAGAAGAAGTATGTATTAATTTTTTAAAAAATATAACAGTTAAAATGTAAAATTATTTTAAGCTCGTTTTGACCAAATATTCTTAAGGATAATAGCTTTTATTTGACAATTAAAATACTAGTTTATTTTAAGTCAATAGTTGGCAATTCGTTTTGACAATGACTGAATTTTTTAGTAGTTTTAACTGATAAAATTTTTTATTTTAAAAAATAATTGTTGCAAACTAAGTAAAGTTTGTGATACATTCGTGGGACTATGGGCTCAGTTACCTCTCCATAGTGTAATCTGAGGTCCAAATAGAACTGCCGACTAAGCCCAAACGTTAATAATCTTAGGTCCAAATAGATCGGCCCACTAAGCCCAAAACGGAGGCAGCAAGGAGTATGACGGAGAAAGAGCCACACGCAAAAAGTACCATTTTTGTGATTTCGGATTTTCCAGCTAAGATTAAGGGAAAGAATCGCGAAGTAGTAGTTGAAAATGGGGCACACCGGCGAGTTCTTCAGGCGGAGAGACGGGTGGAGAAAGCATCCATTGCTGACGAGTAATCTCCGTCAAGCAACTCCTGGGCTTGGAATCGCTCTCGTCGCTTTTGGCATCTATTGCGTCGGCGAACAAGTCTATTACAAGCTCATCGCTCCTTCTCCATCTCACCACCAGAAACACTCTCATGCTTCGTCTTCTCACTGAAGATGAATTTGCGTAACTCTCTTACGTCTGGGTAGATCAGCTGTTAAAGTTGCTGTATTTAACTGTTATGATATCATATCATATTTTTTCCTTTTTGGAATTGCTTGTTATGCTTGTTTTTGTTTAAATTATTGTTAGATTTGTGATTTTCTTGGTTTTCATGTGATGGTTATTTGGAAAGTTTAGGTTTTTATTTGTCTATTATCCGATCAGTTTCATCTCTGTTTGGTCAGCTACTTATTCCCATATTTAACAATAATCTTTTCTGTGTTATTATGTGCTCAAATTTACTTGTTATGCTTTTTTATCCTTATAAATTGTTGTAAGATATGTTCTTTTCTTTGTTTTTAGAAATGGTTATGAGTAAAAGTTTAGGTTTTTATTATAATCTGATTAGGGTTTCATCCCTTTTGGGTCAGCTCCTCACTGCCCATATTTAACAAAATAAGAATCTTATTAACATTATTCTCCTTTGAAAGAATATCGATTATTGTTGTTTTGATATGTAATGTTTGTTTTTCTTTTGATTCTGTGTAAGATTTGGGATTTTGGTTTTTTTATGAATGGCATGTGTAAAATTGAGGTTTTCATTGACATTATGATTAATTGTCTTCATCGACTCTCTGATCAGCTGGTTTGTCCCCTTCATGTCTTTTATTTTCTTTTAACATGTTCTGGTTTTTGTTTCTATAGGATTTTCCGACATTTTAAAAAAAAAGGTTTTGCGTAAAGTTTAGGTTTTTCTTTGTATTATGACCTAACCAGTTATGTGTCTCTCGAAGTGTCATATTTCTGTTGATTCCTTCAAATCTGATGCTAAACTAACTCTTTTCTTGTGTTGTGTATCATTTATGTGTTTTCTTCCTCTTATTATTTTTTGGTCAAACGGGTTTGTTTTCAATGGTCTCCTAGTTGTTTATCATGTATTGATTATGTTGTTACTTTTGTATCTTTTGATTGAAAAATGGAATAAAAAATGGATCGCTTCACACTTTGTTGCATAATAGAATTAACTAAAGATTATGGATTCTCGTGGCTCTTATGAAATCAGTCGCTGAATTTTGGTCTCCAAAATTAGAGCTTTCCTTGAAATTATATTTATTCACATGGTTTTATTAAGCTGAATGTATAAACTTGTTATTTCTTAGTTATGGTTTGAATTGAATTATAGCTCCATACAGGGCTGCTACTTTCATTCAGTTGTTAGACTAGAATATGGTTACTGTTGCTAATTGCTCAGCTTCAGTGGAGGAATTTTTGCCTGTTAAGTGGAATGTCTTTTTAGATAAGAGATCTGATTAGGCAAAAGAGAGACTGAAAGGCATTGTGATGTGGGAGGATATGTATTCTACTTATAGCCTCATGATTGTTTTATGCATTGAGTTTTTATATGTTCTTAGACGGAAGGAAGAACTCATTCTAACTTGTTTACTTAAGAGTGATGTAGTTATAATAGACCATTTAGGTACTTATAGCTCAGTTGATTTATTTTATATGCTCATTTACCCGATGGGAATCCGATTGTTGGGACTAGCTAGTTGAACTATTAAGGTCTCTTCTGGTGTTAAGAGGGGTCCTGGGATTGCATCTTGCTCACATCAGGTATGGCAGGGTTTGGTTTAAATTTATGGAAGGATGGGGATAAGAGCAGCAGAGAGAGATACATACTAAAAGGCTGCCAAAATTGCATTTTTCTGAGAGTTTTGACGTCTCACTGACTGAGATTGCACAGTATTGGATAAACATCTTTGCGCATGAATTTATATGCTGTGTATTTCACTCTTCAAAAGTTTTCATGTTATACACTTGCAATAGGTTTCCCTCTTCATTTTCAAGGAATTATCCCAAGCCGAATGAATTTATGTGCAATATAGCTTATTACTATTATGCTTTTGTCAAACTGATTTCTCACTTCTGAATATTTTTGAGCTGATTTAGCAGTGATATGATACTAAAATCTTGATTGTACTTGGTTTTACTTTGAGAGACCAATATTTGCTTACGACAAACCAAATAATATTTAGACTGTTTGTATTACCTGCTGCTGTGGTTTGAAATGTTCTTCCGTATCAAAGCAAGCAATTTCACATTGTATAAAAGCTGACAGAAATTGTCATAAACTGAATATGATGAAACGATTTCATTTCCCGTCTACTAAACCCTTCTCTGGTTTTAATATTCTAATAGGCAGCTGAGAGGGCAGATACCAGCTTGGTGGAAGGAACTGAAGCTTGGACCTGTTTCAATTTTCTTTTTTTTTCGTGGTTTGATTTTAATAAGATCATAGTTGCCATGTATTAAGTGGTACCTTTTTCTTATGTGCCAAGCTTGAATGTGAGGCTTGTTATGTTATATAGAAGTTCCAATTTTCTCTGTTAATGTTGTTAATCTTTCAAAGACTTTACATTTGGCACTTGAAATGTTTTTAATAAGAAGTTTCTTTCAAATATAACGTCTTCCATTGATTTTTTTGCCAATATACTACTTTATAGCTGCTTGACCATAGTAAAATTGTCTTGGTGGTTTTTCTTTTTCATCTTGAAACACAGTAGCTAAGAGTATTAGTGTACATATTTACTTTTAATTTGCAACTATATTAACCAATTACTCATTTATTTATGTTTGATAGGCAACAACTTAGTTTTACAATAATTATAAATTAAAAAAATTACGAACACTCAATCTTAAACACAACTTAAATCCAAAACTCTAGGAGTGTATTTTCACAAATCGTTTAAAGGTTAAGAGGTCATATTTTCACTTGTTTATAGGTTGAGTATGGCTTTGACATCTTATTTTGTGATCATTATTATTAGCTTACATATTTTAATCAATTTTTTTATCAATATACTTTCTCCAGCAGCAAGATAATATGTTATTACGTATCATTTTTAACATTCTTGACGTGAATATTAACAATATACTTAAATGCAATTCTTTATACAATAGAAAGTAATTGGAAAAAAAAAAAATTTATAATATTCACTAGTGATAGATGCTAAGTCGTTAAAAACTAGTAAAATTTAATTAATAATATGATCTCAATAACTAAAAAATATCTTAATATGATCTTAAAGTAACTATATAAGTGTTATAAAATATAATGTTTTTCTTACTTTTATGTCATTTTATTAAAATTAAGGAACCTACATGAAATTTACCCAAAATTTGGCAACGCAATTTTCCCGCGCTTTTTCAGCTCAAAAAATTTGCTAGTCCCGGCGTTTATTCTTCTTCCACAGAAAAATAAGGAATTTCTTTCTCTTTCCACTTTCTGTTTTCCATCTCTTTTTCTTATAATGGGTCGTCCGGCAAAGCGTATGGCCCGAGTGAAAACGGCGGCGGCGGAGGAGGAGCGTCCGAGTGGTTCTCGAGCTAAGAAGTTGAAGCAGAGCAGACCGGAGCAGCAGGAAGATGATGACCGAGTTGATTTATTTAACCAAGGGAAAAAGAAAACCCGGAAGAGTAAACCGGACTCCGACCTGTCTCTCGTAGGGCCGCCGGTTCCCACTGCTGAAGCTCAGAAAAAATGGCCGAATAGATATAAATACTCGATAAAGGTGAGAGCTTTTTTAATTTTTTTCTTTAATTCTTGTTTTTGGAAGGAGCTTTATGTTTTCTGATTTTTTTTAGTATTTTGTTTTGATTGCAGAAGAAAGGGCCTGAGGCAAAGAATACTGAGTACGTTTTTTCTTTTTAAAAAATATGTTTTAAAGGATTTATTTCTGTTTTTTTTTTTCAATTGATCATTTTATTTTATTTTGTTTCATTTTATTGGCTTAGGATGATTTTTTAGGATTCATCTTAGAAGTGCTTGCTTTTCTAGGAAGTAGTTTAGCATATTTAAAAAAAAAAAAAAAACAGCTGAAAAGTGCTTTTGTGAAAAGGAATTTTAATTACTTCTCCTAATAATATTTAAAGTACCTCTTTTCAATCCAGAAAAGTGTTTTATATCTTTCGACAAAAACTAGAAAAACTGGATAAAATAGGACTTTTAACTGTGCTTGTTTAGGATACGAAGGTGCTTATTTCGTTTTTACTTTTGGTTTTGATCATTGTTTAGGTTGCATCTCAGAAGAGCTTGCTTGTGGTTTTCAGAATGTAGCTTCAAGGAAAAACATATTTTGTAAGAATAGCTGAGCGTGCTTTTGTGAAAAAGCATTTCAATTATTTCTCCAAATAATATTTGGTACCATTTCTTTTATCCAGAATGTGATTTTATATTTTTTTTACAAAACAATGGTTTATTTTATACCTTTTTTTTGTTGCCATAGGATTGAGAACCCAAATTCATCAAATAAGTTTTGATATTAACATGCTGTGTTGTTATTATAAGAATTCCATTCATTTAGAATCCCAAATTATCTAGACCTTGCAATAAGTATAATTTGCGGCTCAAGTTTTGTTCCCTTTTCTCTTTCTTATGAATTGATTTTTATCATTGTGTTAATTTTGCTGTTCTGGACCCAGAGTGTCAAATGAAGAGGAAGAGATCCTGCAAGCAAGATGCCATTACACACAAGCTATAGTAGATGAATGTCGATTCAATCTTGGTGATGATGCATACATCAAAGTAACTTCATTGTTCTTTCTCTTGCTCTACATGAAATTCCTTCACAAAAATGTTTTGCTAATTCTTCATTTTCCAATTGATTGCCTTGAGGCCGAGGATGGAAATCTTGATTACATTGCTAGAATCATTGAGTTGTTTGAAACAATGGATGGAAAACCATATTTTAAAGCTCAATGGTTTTATAGGGCAGAAGACACTGTGAGATCTTTTCCTACTTGCTTACTTGTATCTTCATGGTTCATCTGGTGTATTACTGTTAAAATTTGTAATCTCTGTTTATTTCTAGGTTATTAAAGACAACGCGAATCTCATTGACAATAGGAGAGTATTTCTTTCAGACATTACGGATGACAATCCCTTGAATTGTATTGTCTCCAAAGTCAAAATTGCTCAAGTTGTATCAAATGTATGAACATCACATACTTGTACCTTTTTGTTTCCTGTTTTCACAGTTTGATTGATTACATTCATAAAAAATAATGATCATAATTAGTTCACTTCATATTGCAGCTGGACTTGGAGGCAAAGGAGAAAAATATTCCTCCATGTGATTTATATTATGACATGAAATATACATTGCCTTACTTGACATGTGCAAACATATTAAATGTTAATTTATAGTCCTCCTATACTATGATATAAAGGAGTGAAATACAAAAATAATAACAATTGTTTTCATAATATTTTTCATGTTACTGATGTTTTCTTTCATAAGTCAGAAAGTAATACAAAAGAGAGTGATACATCATCAACCATTTCAAGTGAGAGTGGATCGAATAGCACAACTGGAGATTCCAATATGCGTTTGTTGGACTTGTATTCAGGCTGTGGTGCCATGTCTACTGGTCTTTGCATTGGTGCATCTTTGTCTGGAATAAATCTAGTTACTGTAAGTTGATAATTGAAATTTTTTGTTATTTTCATCAACATATCAATTAAATTACTTGATTTTATGTAAATGTTAAAGGTTTGTGTTTTGGTTGATTGGGAGAATTTTGTTATTTGTTCATGTAGAGGTGGGCCGTAGACATAAATCCTGATGCTTGTAAAAGTTTGAAATATAACCACCCTGAAACAGAGGTAACTTCTCTTTTAAATTGACTATCAATTCTTTTTCTTCTTGTTTTTGTTTATGAGATATATATTTTGGTAATGATCAGGTGAGAAATGAAGCGGCAGAAGATTTTCTATCTTTACTAAAGGAATGGGCAAAGTTGCGTCAAAAGTTCTCATTGTTTAGTCCAAGTGAATTACCAGAAGAGAGTCAGAATTCAGTAAGCAAAGAGGAGGAAGAAGAAGAAGAAGAAGAAGACGATGATGACAATGAGGAAGGCTCAGATGTTCCTGGTGAAGAATTTGAAGTGGAGAGATTACTAGCTTTCTGCTATGGTGAACCTAATAAAGTAAAGAAACCGGAAGTTTATTTTACAGTTATAAGAATTACAAATAATTGTATTTTAGAAATACTTTTGATGAAGGATTGGAAGAGGAAGAAGTGAAAGAATTGTTTAAGATTTGCATGGTGTAAAATTAGGAATTGTTTGGTGGAAAATTGATCAACTTTTAATATTTCTTTTGTTATGAATTCACTCTATTACATATGAAATTCCCAGGTACGTTGGAAAGGTTATTTATAGAGGTGGCAAATGGGCCGTGTCGGGCCGGTACGATATGCACAGTAAAATAAAGTTGTTAAAATGTAGCTTATAGAGCTTGTACAGTATCACTGTTTATAATGAATAGTAAATTGTTTATAGTGAATAGTAACGAGATTTTACTGTTTATGAGTTAAATAGTAATTCATAAATTTTTTTTTGGCCCGTCACGGTATGGTTACTGTTTGCAACCCTACACGGCATAGCTTACGGATTTTTTTTCTCGGCCTAGCCCGTGAATAGTATCGTGTCGGGCCGTGCTAATACTATTCATGAGCTGGGTCAGGCTATGCTCGAACTAGTCAGTTCGTTTGCCACTTCTAGTTATTTAGGGTCCCAACGAAGATACTTGGGAACCTATCGAGGGTCCAAGGTATTTTTTAAAAAATTGATTTTCTTTTTTTAGTTTTGTCTTCTTACTTGCATTCAAATAAGTTCATTATTTTTTGTTTTAATCAGCAAATGCAAGGAGAAATTAAAAGATTTTGTGACAAAAGGGTATAAGTCAAACATATTGCCTCTTCCTGTAAGTATTGGCAACTCATTTTATGCTTGTGCATGTTGATCAATTACCACTTGATCTAAAAGGTTAAACCTTAAAGATAAGGGCCTAAACAGTTGTATTTAACCAATTTAAAATTCCTCCTGACATGCAAGCCCGCTTCATTGAATGGGCTGCTTTGGTGTTCGAGGGATTCGAATGCAAGACTGAGGTCAAATTTGCTGATCTCAAGTGGTAGTTGAACACATGTACTTTAATTTTTTCTCAAACTTTTACATGATATTCCCTTCTGGCTATTTATTCTAGAATGTCTGTTTAAAACTTAGGGTGATGCTGATTTTATCTCTGGGGGACCTCCATGTCAAGGAGTTAGTGGATTCAACAGATTTAGAAACCCAACGGCACCATTAGAAGACATGAAAAATCGCCAGCTGATAGTGTTCATGGACATTATTGAATACCTAAAACCAAAATACTTGTTAATGGAGAATGTTGTGGATATTTTAAAGTTTGCAGGCGGATTCTTAGGCTGGTATGCTATAGGGCGTCTTGTTTCCATGAATTATCAAGCAAGACTTGGAATGATGGCTGCAGGATCTTATGGCTTACCACAAGCATTTTTTTAGATTTACTTTTAACAGTATAATAGAATCATTACAATAGCGAAAAAGTCTAGGGAGGCACTTATTGGGTTGTATTATTGTAGATAGACAGGATTGTATTGGAATAGATTAAATAAAAATCTATATTATGTTTGGTGCAACATTGTAGTCGACTAATTAAATAATTCAAAATTATTTGATAATAATAAAAAGATTAACAGCCATTTGTCATGGTTTCTGTTCATAGTCAGTTGATACCAACCGTCATCTATTTGGATTGTGAATATTATTAAAATTAGTATTGAATGTTTTACGTAATAGTATTATTATAATCATTGTTCGAGTAATTGTTCACTATAAATTTGAAGTTAATATTTGAATGATTGAATATTTAATTTTAGATTTACGACGAATAGTTGTTCAAACAATAATAATAATGATATTATTATGTACAAAGTTCAACAAAAATTTTAGTGATGTTCATGATAACTCAAATGGTGATCAATAGGACCCAACATCAATAGAAAGTGTTGCTGTGCTTGGTTTTGTTTTGCAGATACATACATACAAGTAGGAAATGCTGTTGCAGTTCCTGTTGGTATTGCATGCCGCAGATGAGAAGCCATTGATGAGTCTCCCTTTCAACTCTTAATAATGAAGTGGGAGATAGTTCTGATTGTTGAAAGGGTAAATGAAATTTCATCTCATTCTTTGTCATTCTTGCCAATTTGATTTTCACTTTTAACATCATCATACTCTTCAACTGTAGATAATGTATTTTGTTTCAATAGCCATTTTTTACGGAGACAAAATTAAAGTAGTCGGTTGAAGTGGATGAGTTGGTCTTCAAATTTTGCATATACAATCAATAGAAGGCACATGCCGTGAAAGACACGCACAACAATAACCTCGAAATCCTAACTTAAACAGTAAATTATTTCATTTTAATTTTTTTTAAAATAGTATTTAAATGAAAAACCCAACAATTTGACTTTTCCAAATTATTTATATAACACTGTACATATCAAAATTTTAAAAAATTATATATATATAGATAAATATAAGATTATTTAATCGATTTTTTATTTAAAATTACAAATTTTTTTTTCATATATATACAGATATGAGAATAGATTAAAGATTCTTTTACATAAAATTTTACATATTTATAATACATTAAATATAAAAATATTTAATGATTAAAATTAAATTTTAATTATATAATTAGTATATAATTAATATATATATTATATTCAATTTTAACTGTTGAATATGTTTAAATTTAATAATTTATAAAAAATAAAAAAATTTGTAAAAAAAAGGACTTTTTATTTGTATACCTAAGACTATTTTCAACTGACTTTCGATTCAAAGTCACAAAGTTGATTGAAGTGTAAAACAATTTGTTATATATATACACACAAGACTATTTTTAACCGACTTTCTATTCATAGTCACAGAATAAAGTTAAATTGAAGTATAAAACAATTTGTTATGCGGTTGGAATTCTTTCAATTTTTTCAACAAAAGAGTGCCACTTTTTTCTAACTAATTTTCTTTGCTCACGCATGTATAGAAATAGAATATGACTTGAAAGTCTTCCACGAGTCCTTCTTCGCCAATAATTAAATTAAGGGTAATGGTCACAGAAGTTCTAATAGTTTAACTAATTAGACATATAAGTTCTAATAGTTTCAAAATTTATCTTAAAAATCCTAATATTTATAAAAAAATATACTTTTATAATAATACTTCATTAATTATTATACTTAAATCCATCAAGTTTTTTAAAAATAAAATATGTTTATTTAAATTTTTAATAATATAAAAATATTCTTAACTTTAAAAAAGATAAAAATATTCATAACTAATTATTTATAATAAAAAATAAATATTTTATTTCTACGATATTGTCTTAAACTATTAAAAAAATTAATTAATTATTTTTCTCCCAAAATTTGGTGTAAGTTTTTTTATAATGTAATTATATATAAATTATGTATAATAATATTATCAAAATCTCTAAGTTTTTTAAAATATTAATTATGATAATTTTTATAATATAATATTTATTGTCATACATAGTTAAAATTACAATGTACAAAATTTTAATTTATTTGTAAAAATATTTGCGATATAATTTTTTTATTATTAATTATAAAAGTTAAGTACTTTATTTTAGAAATTTTAACAATATTAAATGGTTTATTTTGTCAAAATCTCCAAAATATGCCATTTATTTTTTTATAATTAATACTAAAAAATATCTTACAAATTTTTTTATAAATAAATTTAAAATTTTTATGTTATAACTACTTTTTTTATAACAAAGTGGCAATAAATTTTAAAGAAAATAATTAACGATTAAAATATTATTATAATTTTTAAATTTAAATATTAAAAAATAAAATTATATTAAGTATTAAAAGATAAAAATAATATATTATAGTAATTCTATATATCTTTTAATAATTTCAAGAAATAATACAAAAATAAAATATTTATTTTTTATTATAAATAATTAGTTATGAATTTTTTTATCTTTTTTTAAAATTAAGGGTGAATATATTTATTTTTTTAAAATTTGAGGGATTTAAATATAATAACTAATGAGAGTATTATTGTAAAAATATACTTTTCTATGAAAATTAAGATTTTTAAGGTAAATTTTAAAACTATTAAGACTTACATGATTAATTGGTTAAATCTTTAGAACCTAGATGATCTTTACCCTTAAATTAATAATCTTTAATTTTATCAATTATACGATCATTTCACTCCATTCATTTCTTCATTCATACGACGACGTTACTCAACAGTGGACATCAAGTTCATATTGTTTTACAGTTATCATGCATGATTGATTACATCATGCTGACAATGACGGCGTAACAATGACATTTATCAATTTTTTTTTGTAAGAGATTCATGTATTGGGATAATTTCATTTTGATCTATAAAGTAATATCCCTCTTATTGGTATATTTTACCTATTAGTTAAAAGGTCTTTAATTTAATAATTTAATTAAAAATTATTATTTAGGTCCAAATTATTTTGGTCATTCTTAATTAGCTCATGACTAAACAATTAGTTATATACGATAATTTTTAATTTAATCTATCTAATATTAATGATCTTCAATTCGACTCTAAAATTTATAAAGTTATTATATTATTTTCATATATTAACTCTCATATTTTAACAACTAAAAAGATTATAATTTTATAAATTTAAATTAATAAAAAAATTTATTTATTTTTCTTTATCTTTTTCTTTGTTATTTTTTTCTTCCGTTATTTTTTAAGAAAATAAATAGAGGAAAAAGATGAGAAAATAAAAATATAAAAATTAATTAATTTTATAAAATTATAATTTTTATTTTTTTAGTTGTAAAAATAAAAATAAAATTTAACGTGTAGATAATAAGATATTTTTATAAATTTTAAGATTAAATTAAAAATTATTAATATTATATATATTAAATTAAAAAATATTCCATCTCACTAACCAGTCAAAATTAACAAAAGTTTGGTTAATGGACCTGATTAAGAATAATCGAAATAATTTAAACTTAAATAATAATTTTTAATAAAATTAGGGATCTTTTTATTTAATATGTAAAATATATCAACCAAAATAATATTTCTTTCGAGCATTAAGGATTAAAATGAACCATAATATATTTTATGAAATTATGAAATTACTAATTAAATTAAAATGATGGAACAAAAAGTCAAAGATGGGTAATAATAAATTTCCAAAGTGGTCGAGATTCCGAGCTTTTTAACCAATTAATTAATTGTATGTTTGGATCGATCATCAGAATTCAGAAACGAATTAGGTAGTAGTGTGTGCAATTAATAATGGGCGTGGAAATGGAATCACAGACCAATATGTGTTTTCATTTTCATCATCAAAGAAGAGGAAGAAGAAGATATGTTTGCTCAAACCCATTCACTACTTCTATGTTCTTCCACTTCATTTTATCAACATTCATCAACTCCTTCATCTTCTGCAAGGTAAGATATCTATCCGTCGATCGATCGATCGATCAATCTTCATTTTACCTTTTCAACAAAATGTAGATTTGGCATTATATGCATGCACCCAGTTAATTATTATTTATAAATAATTAAGTATGTATTGATCTTATAATTATTATATACGGGCATGCAGGTGTTATGGCTAGGGTTAGTAGGTAAAGTACATAAAAAGCTGATGGTAGCAATCTTGGTGCTGATGTTGGAGATAGTATCTGTTTTAGTGGAGTTCTTGGGGGGAAACAGGTGGCCTTTCCATTTACTTGCATTTCTACTCTCAGCAATATCCTGTTTCTTTATTAATATGACTAGTGCTACTACTACTGCGAGTGTGATCAGAGCTGATGATGATCATGAGAAGCAACTGAACTTTGTGGGTAAAACTTTCGCCACAATTCAGCTCATTGCTAAGTTTGTTCTCTTGGTTCTGGCTGTTTTTGGCGTCAAGATCAACCGTTGCTGTAACAATATTGATTTTGTGTTCACAACAGTCTTTGCTATAATTGATGTTTGCTTTGCTTTCAAAATCAAAAACAAAAAGGAAGCCCACTTTATTCATCATCCTCAACAGTACCCATATGAATCAGGTACGTATAACCTAGCTAGTTAACTACGTATTAATTAATAATGTAATTTTTTATTTTCATAATTAATTAATACACGTCCATATATACATCTGTTAATTTGCTAAAATATTTAATTTGTAAACATTTTGGTTTTTGATCAGGTTTATATGACTGTCCATGGTGTTCAGATATCTACTGATCGATCAGGTGTGAAACCAGAGAAATAGTTAATACTGCTAGCTGCTTTAATAATTCTGGCAAAGTCATCATCATCTACTAGCTGATCTCCTTGAGTTGTAAATTAAGATCAATTGCTCTCTCATTGTTCACCTATTGGTCATTCTTATATGTATTTCCAAATAAACTTTATGCAATTAATTATTTCATTTTGAATTTGAATAATAATAAAAAATAAGAATTTGATGTTATGGAGCATGCTCACTCTCATTCAATAAAATTGGAGCTGAAAGTATATGAGCTTGAAACGAAATTATTTGATGCATACCTGTGGAAACAGAAAGATATAATTTACATATATTTATTTAGACATATGGGTGTGTGCGTTTTATATTTGCTACATTTTTTAGAGGCAAAAAACCCTAGCTTGAAGTATCTAGAAGAGTGCAATTAGTTTAGTATTCTACTACAATTGCATGCTGAAATTCAGTCCACCCAGACTTTTCCAATGTGAAGGCCGATAAGATATTGCTAAACAGAGAACTCACACTTTAGATCTCGTGCTAAAAATCTAATATTGTAATAATAATGATGTCAAATCAATTTTGCAACTTTTAAAAAGCTTGGACCTTTAAGAAGTACTTGTATCTGGTTGGCCACCTCTTGTGAGCTTCAGTAGCTGGGACAGGTGGACCGTCGAAGGAGAGAGGTCAGACTCGGGTTTATTCTTTCAGATATTCTTTATTTGTCGAGTCAACAAGCCGACCGGTTCGTC
Source organism: Melia azedarach (assembly GCA_028052125.1). Lineage (NCBI taxonomy): Eukaryota > Viridiplantae > Streptophyta > Magnoliopsida > Sapindales > Meliaceae > Melia > Melia azedarach. Next base: position 16,975,506 of record CM051399.1, on the reverse strand, counting down.
TTCCTCTTGCTTGTTAACTCCAGAATACATCTGATGATCCCCCACCGCCTCCTGTTTTTCCCGCGTTGTCCGCGTCGTTGGTCAACCCATTTGGTTATGGATTCAAAAAGTGAAGAGAACCAAAGGATTCTTTTCGCTGGTTTAGAAAGGAAGGATTTTTCTTTTTCTTTTTCTTTTTTTTTTTTTTAAAATTTTTCGGTTTCAAAGGGAATGTCGGAATTTCGAGTCGAATAGGATAGAGAGCGAAGGGAGATATCGTTTAGGTCCTTAACCTTTAGCTTAAATGTACTTACACCTGTGTGATTTAAAAACTAACTAAAGCCACCCACGAGATTAGTGAAATTTTAACGAATTAATTAGGGTATTTATGTAATGCACTGAAGCTTTTATACCTGTTATGATACATCAAACTTCTTTTGATGAATTAGAATTGTTCATGAAAATTTAATACACAAGTTAAATTATTACAGACCAAGTTAATCTGATTTAATTCTAATTTGGTTATCCATGATCAAATAGTCTAATTGTTCATGTAATGATATTATAATTAATTAATATAAAACTTTCATACCTTAATTAGTCTTTAAAGATATATATGACATAGAAGTATAGATAAATATATCATTAATACGCCATTTCCATGTAATAATTAGCTTTATAATATTAATGGGGTTTGAATACATACTTTTATTGAAATTTGAGATTTTAATACTTAGAAAGTTTCAGGTAAGACACACTTACCTGTCTTCGACCGTTGACCATATATTTTTACTTAAATAACTATAATACTCTTGTTTGCTTTAAAGTAAAATTTAAAAAATTCAATTTTAATTTGTTTAATGTTTAAAAGCATAAAATTATTTTAATTTTAATTAACGATAATTTTGATTTATATTTATTTAATATTTATTTAAAAATAAAATTTAATTAATGATATTTAAAATTAATAATTTACCCATGTTGATATTTTTTTTAAATTTTTATCATTGAGTAATTTTATTGAAGTTTTTGTGTAAACTCGAAAGCCTAAATTTACTTTATGAGTTATAAGATTGATGTTGAAGCGTAAATTTAATATGAATATGTATGGCATATATTTTATATTAAAGAGTTTTTATAGGAATAGTCAGGTTGATAAGGTTATAGAGTTGTTTGGTAAAAAAATTAAAAGAAATATGATTAATGTCAGAGGATTTATAAAAAAAAAATGAGTAAGAAAGGCGATCGCTTTATATCTTAGAATTTGACTTTGGATAAATATGACACATGAGTAAAAATTAATTAAATTCTTAATTTGAATAAATATTAAATAAATATAAATTAAAATTATCAACTTAAATTATTATCAATTAAAATTTTTATTTCAATAAATATTAAATAAATATAAATTAAAATTGTTAAATTAAATTATCATTAATTAAATTTTGAATTTTAAATAAATATAAATTAAAATTATTGTTAATTAAATATTTAATTATTTTAATAATTTTAAATATTAAATAGATTAAAAATAAATTTCTTAAATTTTAACTTTAAAGCAATTAAGGGTATTATAGTCATTTAAATAAAAATAGATTGTTAACTAATAATTATAGGGAGGTAAGTGTGTTTTTTTCAAAATTTTCTTTTAAATGTTACAATCTTAAACTTTAGAGGAGGTATGTGTCAAAACCACTAATAATAACATAAAAAGATGTTTTGAATTTTTACCGTGGAAAATTAATCTCTCTCTTTGTCAAATATAGCGTCTCTCATGTGCAATTGAAAGTTGGAAAAGTAAGAACATATTATGTATTCTCGTACGATACAATATAATTTATAGTTATAGTCGAGAAAATTTATTTTATGTACGAGGCAAATTCTTAGTATTACATTAAATTAAATTTGAAACATGCCTACTAGATTTGATATGGTTGGCATAAATCGATTATTATAACAATTTCAATTTTATTTGATTTTAAACAGTAATAAGAATGAATTTAAATTAAAGAAAATTGATGTTTTTATATAAGTCCCTAAGTTTTATTAATTACAAATAGAAAAATGTCTATAAAAAATTATATAAATTCACATATAAAAGAAGATAAGAGATTCTTATAAATTAAATTTTATCTCTATCTATAATGTTGACAAAATTCAAACTAAGTAAAATATTTCTTAAAAAAATTAGAACTAAAAACTTAAAAATTCAATTTGCTTTAGTTTGGTTCTACAGTTCAATTTGGATATCAGAGATCAAACTCTATTTTAGTTCAGTTTGATTTATTTAAAAAGCTAACTCAAACTTAATTTTGTCAATCTAGTTGGGCTATCGAATTTAGATTGAACTTCGAAAGTCTTAAATCTAAGTTCGAGGTCAGTTAATAGTTTTTAAAATTTTAAGGGATGGTTTATGAATTAGAGACAGTTGACATCATTATTATTACAATATTAGATTTGGCACGAGATCTAAATTGTGAGTTCTCTGTGTCTAAAAACAAAATAAGTTTAATAACAATGTAAAGGAATATAGAAAACTAAAAGATAAGTCATCGTAAATGAGATGGGTAATATATGATACTTAGTTATATTAGGCTACATATTAGGACATTTAGATGCTTAAAAGTTGGAAAATTGATGTCTATGGATGCAAAGAAGATGTAAGATTAATGTGGTGGCAAGCAAAAAGCTTAATCTCACAGCAAAAAAGAGAAAGAAAAAAGGTTAGGAAAGCATGATTTACATATGTGTTTGGTCCCACGGCTTCATATAAAAGGGCTATAGTGAACAAGATTGTGTCTTGCTTGCAAGAAATAAGAGCAATATGATGTGCAGCTTGGAAAGATAATAATAACCAAGCAATCCCCAATTTTGTTGAATGAGAGTGAGCATGCTCCATAACATCAAACTCTTGTTTTTTATTATTATTTAAATTTAAAATGGTCTTAGAACGTATGCGTGCTCAATCAAGAACACTCAGGTTACGCTCAAGATATAATATAATTTATTAGTAAAATTATGTCATAGTCAACAAGTTGTATATACAGAAAAAGTTCTTCCACATTTTAGCCTAAACTATAAATTATTTTAAGTTAATTTAATACAAAAAGTATGGATGATGAAATATTTTTATAAGACCTACTGAATAAAATATTGTTACTAAATTCAACTAAATAGTATCACAAAGATTATGCTAAATTAAAATGTGTATATATATGTGTATACATATAAGCATGACCAATAGCTGAACAATGAGAGAGCAACTGATCTTAATTTACAACTCAAGGAGATCAGCTAATAGATGATGATGATGGTGACGTTGCCAGAATTATGAAAGCAGCTAGCAGTATTAATTATTTCTCTGGTTTCACACTTGATCGATCAGTAGATATCTGAACACCATGGACAGTCATATGAACCTGATCAAAAACCAAAATGTTTACAAATTAAATATTTTAGCAAATTAACAGATGTATATATGGACGTGTATTAATTAATTATGAAAATAAAAAATTACATTATTAATTAATATGTAGCTAACTAGTTAGGTTATACGTACCTAATACATATGGGTACTGTTGAGGATGATGGATAAAGTGGGCTTCCTTTTTGTTTTTGATTTTGAAAACAAAGCAAACATCAATTATAGCAAAGACTGTTGTGAACACAAAATCAATATTGTTATAGCAATGGTTGATCTTGACGCCAAAAACAGCCAGAATCAAGAGAACAAACTTAGCAATGAGCTGAATTGTGGCAAAAGTTATACCCACCATGTTTAGTTGCTTCTCATGATCATGATCATCAGCTCCGATCACACTCGCAGTAGTAGTGGCACTAGTCATATTATTTATAATTTCATTTTCATGTCCTTTATTAATAAAGAAACAGGATATTGCTGAGAGTAGAAATGCAAGTAAATGGAAAGGCCACCTGTTTCCCCCCAAGAACTCCACTAAAATTGATATTATCTCCAACATCAGCACCAGGATTGCTATCATCAGCTTTTTATGTACTTTACCTACTAACCCTAGCAATGACGCCTGCATGCCCATGTATAATGATTATAAGATCAATACATAATTATTTATAGATAAAAATTAACTGGGTGCATGCATATAATGCCAAATTTACATTTTGTTAAAAGGGTCAAATGAAGATTGATCGATCGATCGATCGACAGATAGATATATTACCTTGCAGAAGATGAAGGAGTTGATGAATGTTGATAAAATGAAGTGGAAGAACGTAGAAGAAGTGAATAGGTTTGAGAAAACATATCTTCTTCTTCGTTGATGATGAAAGTGAAAATGCATATTGGTCTTTGATTCCATTTCCACGTCCAATATTAATTGCACACACTTCTGCCTAATTCGTTTCTGAATTCCGATGATCGATCCAAGCATACAATTAATTAATTGGTTAAAAAGCTGGGAATCTCGACTGCTTGGAAATTTATTATTTATTATTTCCAATCTTGACTTTGGGTTGCATCATTTATTCGTTAATTAATAATTTCATAAAACTTTCATTTCAGCTTTCAATATACATAATAATATTCTATGAGACAATTTTATTTTGATGTTTGATTTTTTAACAAATATCATTTTGGTCCATATATTTTATATATTAGATAGAAAGGTCCCCAATTTTATTAAAAATTATTCCGGTCAGTCTCAATTAGGTCTATTGATAGAATTTTTGTTAGTTTTCAGCCGTTAATGAGGTGAGATAATTTTTAATTTAACCTCATATGATATTAATAATCTTAATTTACTTTTAATATTTATAAAAGTTATCATGACATCCATACGATTAACTTTTATCGTTATTTTTTAATAACTAAAAAGATAAAATTATAATTTTAGAAAATAAATAAATTTTATATTTCTCATCTTTTCCTTTATTTCTTTCATTTCTTTCTTCTTCTTCCTCTTCTTATTTTTTTTATCAAGTAGAAATTACAATGAAGTTAAAACAAATTTAAATTAGTCACTTGATGTTGTCAATTTAAATAAAAAATTAATACACAATGAAATTAACTTATTCAATTAAATTGATTTCAAGGCATTATAAATAAAATTTCATTTTATAATCTTAGCAATTGAATGAATTAATTGAAACTTACAAAGAAAAAAAAACCTCAAATCTAAAAATCTTCTTTCTATGAAGAACTCTAATTGTAATTTCAATATCTCCTAAATCAAGACAAAAAAAAATTGAAAATAAAGGAAGAAGAAAAAATAAAAAATATTTTTTATTAATTTAAATTTATAAAATTATAATTTCACATTTTTAACTGTTAAAAATGATAGTTAACATACGAAAATGATATGGTAATTTTATAAACTTAATGGTCAAGTTAAAACTTATTAATATTAAGTAGATTAAATTAAAAATTACTTCACTTCACTAATGACTAAAACTAACAGAAGTTTGGTCAGAACCTAACTATAATTTGTCTAAACAATTTGAACCTAAATGATGATTTTGAATAAAGTTAGGGATTTTTTTATCTAATATGTAAAACATATTAATCAAAGTAATATTACTTAAAACGTTAAGGACCAAAAATGAAATTACCTCGTAAAAAAATTGATAAAAGTGATGATCACGCCGTTATTATCAGCATGATGTAATCATGCAATGACGACTGCATTACAATATGAACTTGACGTCCACTGTTACGCAACGTCGTCGTATGAATTGATTGAAATGCTCACATAATTGACCAAATTAAAGATTATTAATTTAATTTATAGGCCAAGAACGACTCGCGGAAGACTTCCAAGTCGAATTCTATTTCTATATATGTGTGAGCAAGTCGAATACTCGGTTAAATAGTCCTCGTGAATTTGTGTGTGTGTGTATATATATATATATATATATATATATATATATATATATTTGTGTGTGTGTGACTTTAAACAAAAAGTCAATTTAAGTAGTCACACTTTGTGGCTTTGAAAAGTCGGTTAAATAGTCATATTTCGCGATTTTTAATAAAATGTTGATTAAATAATTATATAGATATATAAACTTTTTTAGTTAGTTAGAAATAGTTTGCAAAAGTCAAATTCGGCCTTCATAATTTGTTGGTTTTTTTATTTATTTAAATATTATTTAAAAAAAAAATTAAAATAAAATAATATACTCTTCTAAGTTAGAATTTCGAGGTGATTGTTGTGAAATGTCTTCCACCGCCATGTGCCCTGCCCTGTATTGGTTCAACATGCAAAATCTGAAGACCAAGTCATTCACTTCAACCGACTACTTTAATTTTCTCTCCACTTTAACGGATTACTTCAATTTTGTCTCAGGACCTCAGGTAACAATAGTTGATTGAGACAAAAGCATTTCTGTATTGTCATATAATATATATTTTAATAATATTCTATCGCAATAAAATTAGAATAACCAACTGAAAATAATTGTTAAAAGATATATATGATAACCGACATTTAGAAAACTTGAAAGGGAGACTCATCAATGGCTTCTCATCAGGAACAGCAACAGCAACAGCACAGCAACAGCAACAGCAACAGCATTTCCTACTTTAATGTACCTGAATAACAAAACATGTATCACATCAACATTAGACACTCAAAACAAAACCAAGCATTGCAACAGTTTCCATTGAGGTTGAGTCCCAAACGTTTCGTCAAAAGTTTCCATTGAGCGAAGGGAGATATCGTTTAGGTCCTTAACCTTTAGCTTAAATATACTTACACCTATGTGATTTAAAAACTGACTGAGACGACCCACGGGATTAGTGAAAATTTTAACGAATTAATTAGGGATATTTATGTAATGCAGTGAAGCTTTTATACCTATTATGATGCATCAAACTTCTTTTGAGAATTAGAATTGTTCATGAAAATTTAATAAGCAAGTTAAATTATTATAGAACAAGTTAATTTGATTTAATTCTATTTTGGTTATGCATGATCAAATAGTCTAAGTGTTTATGTAATGATGTTATAATTAATTAATATAAAACTTTTATACCTTAATTAGTCTTTAAAGACATATATGACATAGAAATTTAGATAAATATATCATTAATACGCCATTTTCATGTAATAATTAACTTTATAATATTACTATAAAAAGATGTTTTAGATTTTTACCGTTAAAAATTAATCTCTCTCTTAGTCAAATATAGCGTCTCTCACGTGCAATTGAAAAGTTAGAAAAGTAAGAATATATTATATATTCTTATACAATACAATATAATTTACAGTTGTAGACGAAAAAATTTATTTTATGCACGAGACAAATTCTTATTAATGTTACATTAGATTAAATTTGAAACAAGCCTACTAAATTTAATCTAATGTAATACTAAGAATTTTTTTCTCATATATAAAATAAATTTTCTCGTCTACAACTATAAATTATGTTATATTGTACAAGAATACATAATATATTCTTATTTTTTTAACTTTCAATTGCACATGAGAGACGCTATATTTGACTAAGTGAGATTAATTTTCTACGGTAAAAATTTAAAACAGCTTTTTATATTAATATTAGGGGTTTTAACACATACTTCTTTTAAAGTTTGAGATTTTAACATTTACATGAAAGGTTTGAAGAAATACACACTTACTTCCCTATGGTTGTTAGTTTACTATTTATTTTTATTTAAATGACTATAATACATTATTTTTTTGCTTTAAAGTTAAAATTTAAGAAATTCATTTTTAATCTATTTAATGTTTAAAATTATTAAAATAATTAAAAATTTATTTAACAATAATTTAATTTATATTTATTTAAACTTAAAAATTTAATTAATGATAATTTAATTTGATAAATTTTAGTTTACATTTATTTAATATTTATCAAAATTAAGAATTTAATTAATATTAATTTAAGTTGATAATTTTAATTAAAATTTATTTAATATTTATTTAAATTAAGAATTTAATTATTTTTTTATTCATGCGTCATATTTATCCAAATTTCACTCTAAGATGCAAAACAACCACCTTTTTTACTCATTTTTTTCGCAATCTTCCTGTATTAATCATATTTCTTTTAATTTTTTTATCAAACAATTCTATAGCCTTATCAACATGACTATTCCTACAAAAACTTTTTAATATAAAATATATGTCATACATATTCGCACTAAATTCACGCTTTAACATCAATCTTATAACTCATAAAGTAAATTTAGACTTTCAACTTTGCACAAAAACTTCAATAAAATTAATCAATAATATAAATTTAGAAAAATATCAACATGAGTAAATTATTAATTTTGAATATCATTAATTAAATTTTTAATTTTAAATAAATATAAATTAAAATTTTAATTATTTTATTTTTTTAAACATTAAACAATTTAAAATTGAATTTCTTAAAAAACAAACAAGAGTATTATAGTCATTCAAGTAAATATAGATGGTCAACTAACAGTCTAAGGGAGGTAAGTGTGCCTTATCTCAAATTTTCCATTTAAGTGTTATAATCTCAAATCTCAAAAGAGGCATATGTTAAAACTCCATTAATATTATAAAGTTAATTATTACATGGAAAGAGCGTATTAAAAATATATATATCTATATTTATATGTCATATATATCTTTAAAGACTAATTAAGATACGAAAGTTTTATATTAATAGAAAGTCTTATAAGTCTATTAATAGAAATACTCAAATTTTAGAACTTATTCATAGTAATGTTTGTAATTCTAATAGACCACCTACTAGAGGAGGTAATAAGTATTTTGTGACTTTTATTGATGATTGTTAGAAATATTATTATGTGACTTTTATTGACTTTTTAAAGAACAACGATTCGATAAACACCCACTTTTTAGAAACAGAATCAGAAAACACTACCCAGAAACATTTTAAGAAACCAACAAACGAAGCAGAAACAAAAATGTAATCAGCAAACACCACCCAAAACCATTTTCACAGACGAAAAACGAAAATGAAAAAAGCTTGAACCTTTAGAGAGTACTTGTATCTGGTTGGCCATCTCTCGTGAGCTTTAGTTGTGGGACAGGTGGACCGACGAAGGACAGAGGTCAGACTCGGGTTCTTTATTTGTCGAGTCAACAAACCGACCGGTTATTTTATGACTTAGTAAATTAGATGGGTGATATATGATACATCCACTGAACTATTTTATGACTTTGTTATTTTAGGCTACATATTAGGACATTTAGATGCTTAAAAGTTGCAAAATTGATGTCTGTGGATGCAAAGAAGATGTAAGATTAATGTGGAGGCAAGCAAAAAGCTTAATCTCACAGCTAAAAAGATAGAAAAAAAAAAAGGTTAGGAAAGCATGATTTACATATGTGTTTGGTCCCACGGCTTCATATAAAAGGTCTATAGTGAACAAGATTGTGTCTTGCTTGCAAGAAATAAGAGCAATATGATGTGCAGCTTGGAAAGATAATAATAACAAAGCAATATCCTATCGGCCTTCACATTGGAAAAGTCTTTTTTTATGGGTGGACTGAAGCATGCAATTGCAGTAGAATACTAAACTAATTGTACTCTTCTAGATACTTCAAGCTGGGGTTTTTTGCCTCTAAAATATGTAGCAAATAAAAACGCACACACCCATATGTCTAAATAAATATATATAGATTATATCTTTCTGTTTCCACAGGTATGCACTCAAATAATTTCGTTTCAAGCTCATATAATTTCAGCTTCTCCATTATATTTTTCTTTGAAAATATTCTACTTTAATCCTTAATTTTGTTGAATGAGAGTGAGCATGATCCAGAATATCAAACTAATGTTTTCTATTATTATTAAAATTCAAAATGGTCTCAGAATGTTATGCATGCTCCAAAACACTCAGGTTACGCTCAAGATGTAATTTAATTTATAAGTAAAATTATGGCGTAGTCAATAAATTGTATATACAAAAAAGTTCTTTCACGTTTCAGCTTTAACTAAAAATTATTTTAAATTAATTTAATACATAAAGTATGGATAATGAAATAATTTCATAAGACCTATTAAATAAAAATATTATTACTAAATTCAGCTAAATAATAAGTACCATAAAGTTTATGCATTGAAATGTGTGTATATGTATGTGTGTATACATATAAGAATGATCAATAGCTGAACAATGGGAGAGCAATTGATCTTAATTTACAATTCAAGGAGATCAGCTAGTAGATGATGATGACGTTGCTAGAATTATTAAAGCAGCTAGCAGTGTTCATTATTTCTCTTATTTCACACCTAATCGATCAGTAGATATCTGAACACCATGGATAGTCATATGAACCTGATAAAAAATAAAAACGTTTACAAATTAAATATTTTAGCCAATTAATAGATGTATATATGTATATATGGACATGTATTGATTAATTATGAAAATGAAGATTACATTATTAATTAACGTAGCTAACTAGCTAGGTTATACGTACCTAATTCATATGGGTACTGTTGAGGATGATGAATAAAGTGGGTTTCCTTTTGTTTTTGTTTTTGAGAGCAAAGCAAACATCAATTATAGCAAAGACTGTTGTGAACATAAAATCAATATTGTTATCGCAACGGTTGATCTTGACGCCAAAAACAGCCAGAATCAAGAGAACAAACTTAACAATGAGCTGATCATGATCATCATCAGCTCCGATCACACTTGCAGTAGTAGTAGCACTAATCATATTATTTATAATTTTATTTCATGTCCTTTATTAATAAAGAGGTAACACTATTTATATATACGGTAGTATTTAGTCTTAGACATTAAAATAAGAACTAAAAATTAATTTAAAATTTAAAAGATTTGTAACTCGTAACACCTTTAATTTTCATAACTATTATTTTTAAAATTTGAAATATGAAATCATAACCTCTATGAAGTCTCTTAGAAAAATTAAGCTTTTATAACTCTAAATACTATTACAAAGATTTAATTAATAAATATGATGAATTTTTTAAAGTTTTATCTCCAATAATCCCCCCACAAAGGTTTAAAAACTTTAAAACTTATATATACATACATATTATTTCAATATTTCTATTATGCATTTGATGTAAGTGTCTTTTGAGCTTGAACTTACACTTAGTATTGACAATATTCATTTGAGGCATTAGAGTAAACTATGTCTTAAACTCAGTTCCTTTAACCAAACTTCAATTACCACACATATAATAGTGACAAAGACTTTGTTTTAAATTGTTAGTGCTATTAATGACCATGCACTCACATCTTAATTCTCATAAGAGTTTTTAGAAATAGTTTAATTTTTACGGTCTCGGCTTCACAACAACTCTCACTTAGGTGAATTCTCCAAAGGTATATGTGACCTATACCTTACAAGAGTATGCTTGTCTTGGATTCATTTAAGGTAAACAACTTTCCTTAATATCACAAACTAGCACTTTGTTATAGGGATTAGTAGAAGCATATCTCTTCTAGGATATGTTCATAATAATAGTGCTAAAAAGTCATACAACATGAATTGTTTTTACATATTGAACCTTCTTCATGGGGTCTTCAATCATAGATGTTAGGTTACTTCCCTTATAAGCTTAGGTTCATCCCCCTCAATAATTCTAAGATAGATTTTCTTGAAAGCTCTTTTGTTAATTGATCAGCTATATTCAACTTTGATTTTAAAAAATCTAAAGTAATAATAGCATATTTAATAAGGTTTTTCACCGATTTATATCTCACTCAAACATGCCTATTCATATTCTTATTTGTATGAGTTTGTTTTACTAAATCTATAGCAACCTTATAATCACATTATATTGGAATAAAAGATACGTTTTTACCTACAATAGGCATTTCAAGCAAAAGACTCTTAATCCATTCAACTTTTTTACAAATAGTATCAAAAGCTATAAGCTTAGATTCTATAATGCTTCTAGAGATTATAGTTTGTTTCTTATATCCCTATGAAACAACAACCACTCCTAAAAGAAATATGTAACAAATAGTAGATTTTACATCTATGGTATCCGTTATCTAATTCGCATCACCATATCCTTCAATCACATTAGGGTAACCTTGATAGTATAACGAATAATCAATTGACTTTTTAAGATATTTGAATATCCTTTTTAAAGCACTCTAATGTTCATATATATATAAACTTAATAAAATATGTGCTCTATCATTCTTTTTAGAATATAGACATTTATCAAATTCATTAGCTCTAAAAACATATTCCAAAATTACACTATCAAACTTCTCATGCCATTGTCTTGGAGCTTACTTAAGACTATAAAGAGATTTCACTAATTTACAAATTTTATGTTCTTGTCTCTTTACTACAAAACCTTCAGGTTGCCTTATATATATATCTTCTTCTAAATCTCCATTTAAAAAAGCAATCCTTATATTCATTTGATGAATAACTAAATTATGGATTGATGTTAAGGCTATCAATATTCTAATCGATGAAATACTAAAAACAGGTGAATAAATATCAAAGTAATATATTTCTACTTCCATTAAACACCCCCACACTTTAAAAATATTAAGGTTGGGAACTTTATCTTTCCAAACCTCATAAGGTGTTTTCTCTTGATCTTTTATAGAAACTTTATTCAATATAAAGCACGCAGATAATATTGTTTCCCCTTATAAGTTATTAGGTAAACTAAACTTAACAACATTAAGTTTACCATATCTAGCAAGGTTCTATTCTTCTTTTCAACATCATTGGATTGTGGTGAGTGTGACGGTATTAACTTATGTATAATTATATTTTCTTTATAAAATGTAGTAAAGTCATTAAAAATATATTCTTCACCTTTATCAGATCTAAGTTTCTTCATCTTTTTCTTTAATTGATTTTCTACCTCATTTTTATACACTTTGAACTTATCAAAAACTTCATCCTTAGTCTTTATCATGAACACATAATAATATTTCTAACAATCATCAATAAAGTCACAAAATACTTATTACCTCCTCTAGTAGGTGGTCTATTAGAATTACAAACATTACTATGAATAAGTTCTAAAATTTGAGTATTTCTATTAATAGACTTATAAGACTTTCTATTAATATAAAACTTTCGTATCTTAATTAGTCTTTAAAGATATATATGACATATAAATATAGATATATATATTTTTAATACGCTCTTTCCATGTAATAATTAACTTTATAATATTAATGGAGTTTTAACATATGCCTCTTTTGAGATTTGAGATTATAACACTTAAATGGAAAATTTGAGATAAGGCACACTTACCTCCCTTAGACTGTTAGTTGACCATCTATATTTACTTGAATGACTATAATACTCTTGTTTGTTTTTTAAGAAATTCAATTTTAAATTGTTTAATGTTTAAAAAAATAAAATAATTAAAATTTTAATTTATATTTATTTAAAATTAAAAATTTAATTAATGATATTCAAAATTAATAATTTACTCATGTTGATATTTTTCTAAATTTATATTATTGATTAATTTTATTGAAGTTTTTTGTGCAAAGTTGAAAGTCTAAATTTACTTTATGAGTTATAAGATTGATGTTAAAGCGTGAATTTAGTGCGAATATGTATGACATATATTTTATATTAAAAAGTTTTGTAGGAATAGTCATGTTGATAAGGCTATAGAATTGTTTGATAAAAAAATTAAAAGAAATATGATTAATACAGGAAGATTGCGAAAAAAATGAGTAAAAAAGGTGGTTGTTTTGCATCTTAGAGTGAAATTTGGATAAATATGACGCATGAATAAAAAAATAATTAAATTCTTAATTTAAATAAATATTAAATAAATTTTAATTAAAATTATCAACTTAAATTAATATTAATTAAATTCTTAATTTTGATAAATATTAAATAAATGTAAACTAAAATTTATCAAATTAAATTATCATTAATTAAATTTTTAAGTTTAAATAAATATAAATTAAATTATTGTTAAATAAATTTTTAATTATTTTAATAATTTTAAACATTAAATAGATTAAAAATGAATTTCTTAAATTTTAACTTTAAAGCAAAAAATAATGTATTATAGTCATTTAAATAAAAATAAATAGTAAACTAACAACCATAGGGAAGTAAGTGTGTATTTCTTCAAACCTTTCATGTAAATGTTAAAATCTCAAACTTTAAAAGAAGTATGTGTTAAAACCCCTAATATTAATATAAAAAGCTGTTTTAAATTTTTACCGTAGAAAATTAATCTCACTTAGTCAAATATAGCGTCTCTCATGTGCAATTGAAAGTTAAAAAAATAAGAATATATTATGTATTCTTGTACAATATAACATAATTTATAGTTGTAGACGAGAAAATTTATTTTATATATGAGAAAAAAATTCTTAGTATTACATTAGATTAAATTTAGTAGGCTTGTTTCAAATTTAATCTAATGTAACATTAATAAGAATTTGTCTCGTGCATAAAATAAATTTTTTCGTCTACAACTGTAAATTATATTGTATTGTATAAGAATATATAATATATTCTTACTTTTCTAACTTTTCAATTGCACGTGAGAGACGCTATATTTGACTAAGAGAGAGATTAATTTTTAACGGTAAAAATCTAAAACATCTTTTTATAGTAATATTATAAAGTTAATTATTACATGAAAATGGCGTATTAATGATATATTTATCTAAATTTCTATGTCATATATGTCTTTAAAGACTAATTAAGGTATAAAAGTTTTATATTAATTAATTATAACATCATTACATAAACACTTAGACTATTTGATCATGCATAACCAAAATAGAATTAAATCAAATTAACTTGTTCTATAATAATTTAACTTGCTTATTAAATTTTCATGAACAATTCTAATTCTCAAAAGAAGTTTGATGCATCATAATAGGTATAAAAGCTTCACTGCATTACATAAATATCCCTAATTAATTCGTTAAAATTTTCACTAATCCCGTGGGTCGTCTCAGTCAGTTTTTAAATCACATAGGTGTAAGTATATTTAAGCTAAAGGTTAAGGACCTAAACGATATCTCCCTTCGCTCAATGGAAACTTTTGACGAAACGTTTGGGACTCAACCTCAATGGAAACTGTTGCAATGCTTGGTTTTGTTTTGAGTGTCTAATGTTGATGTGATACATGTTTTGTTATTCAGGTACATTAAAGTAGGAAATGCTGTTGCTGTTGCTGTTGCTGTTGCTGTTGCTGTTCCTGATGAGAAGCCATTGATGAGTCTCCCTTTCAAGTTTTCTAAATGTCGGTTATCATATATATCTTTTAACAATTATTTTCAGTTGGTTATTCTAATTTTATTGCGATAGAATATTATTAAAATATATATTATATGACAATACAGAAATGCTTTTGTCTCAATCAACTATTGTTACCTGAGGTCCTGAGACAAAATTGAAGTAATCCGTTAAAGTGGAGAGAAAATTAAAGTAGTCGGTTGAAGTGAATGACTTGGTCTTCAGATTTTGCATGTTGAACCAATACAGGGCAGGGCACATGGCGGTGGAAGACATTTCACAACAATCACCTCGAAATTCTAACTTAGAAGAGTATATTATTTTATTTTAATTTTTTTTTAAATAATATTTAAATAAATAAAAAAACCAACAAATTATGAAGGCCGAATTTGACTTTTGCAAACTATTTCTAACTAACTAAAAAAGTTTATATATCTATATAATTATTTAATCAACATTTTATTAAAAATCAGCGAAATATGACTATTTAACCGACTTTTCAAAGCCACAAAGTGTGACTACTTAAATTGACTTTTTGTTTAAAGTCACACACACACAAATATATATATATATATATATATATATATATATATATACACACACACACAAATTCACGAGGACTATTTAACCGAGTATTCGACTTGCTCACACATATATAGAAATAGAATTCGACTTGGAAGTCTTCCGCGAGTCGTTCTTGGCCTATAAATTAAATTAATAATCTTTAATTTGGTCAATTATGTGAGCATTTCAATCAATTCATACGACGACGTTGCGTAACAGTGGACGTCAAGTTCATATTGTAATGCAGTCGTCATTGCATGATTACATCATGCTGATAATAACGGCGTGATCATCACTTTTATCAATTTTTTACGAGGTAATTTCATTTTTGGTCCTTAACGTTTTAAGTAATATTACTTTGATTAATATGTTTTACATATTAGATAAAAAAATCCCTAACTTTATTCAAAATCATCATTTAGGTTCAAATTGTTTAGACAAATTATAGTTAGGTTCTGACCAAACTTCTGTTAGTTTTAGTCATTAGTGAAGTGAAGTAATTTTTAATTAATCTACTTAATATTAATAAGTTTTAACTTGACCATTAAGTTTATAAAATTACCATATCATTTTCGTATGTTAACTATCATTTTTAACAGTTTAAAAATGTGAAATTATAATTTTATAAATTTAAATTAATAAAAAATATTTTTTATTTTTTCTTCTTCCTTTATTTTCAATTTTTTTTTGTCTTGATTTAGGAGATATTGAAATTACAATTAGAGTTCTTCATAGAAAGAAGATTTTTAGATTTGAGGTTTTTTTTTCTTTGTAAGTTTCAATTAATTCATTCAATTGCTAAGATTATAAAATGAAATTTTATTTATAATGCCTTGAAATCAATTTAATTGAATAAGTTAATTTCATTGTGTATTAATTTTTTATTTAAATTGACAACATCAAGTGACTAATTTAAATTTGTTTTAACTTCATTGTAATTTCTACTTGATAAAAAAAATAAGAAGAGGAAGAAGAAGAAAGAAATGAAAGAAATAAAGGAAAAGATGAGAAATATAAAATTTATTTATTTTCTAAAATTATAATTTTATCTTTTTAGTTATTAAAAAATAACGATAAAAGTTAATCGTATGGATGTCATGATAACTTTTATAAATATTAAAAGTAAATTAAGATTATTAATATCATATGAGGTTAAATTAAAAATTATCTCACCTCATTAACGGCTGAAAACTAACAAAAATTCTATCAATAGACCTAATTGAGACTGACCGGAATAATTTTTAATAAAATTGGGGACCTTTCTATCTAATATATAAAATATATGGACCAAAATGATATTTGTTAAAAAATCAAACATCAAAATAAAATTGTCTCATAGAATATTATTATGTATATTGAAAGCTGAAATGAAAGTTTTATGAAATTATTAATTAACGAATAAATGATGCAACCCAAAGTCAAGATTGGAAATAATAAATAATAAATTTCCAAGCAGTCGAGATTCCCAGCTTTTTAACCAATTAATTAATTGTATGCTTGGATCGATCATCGGAATTCAGAAACGAATTAGGCAGAAGTGTGTGCAATTAATATTGGACGTGGAAATGGAATCAAAGACCAATATGCATTTTCACTTTCATCATCAACGAAGAAGAAGATATGTTTTCTCAAACCTATTCACTTCTTCTACGTTCTTCCACTTCATTTTATCAACATTCATCAACTCCTTCATCTTCTGCAAGGTAATATATCTATCTGTCGATCGATCGATCGATCAATCTTCATTTGACCCTTTTAACAAAATGTAAATTTGGCATTATATGCATGCACCCAGTTAATTTTTATCTATAAATAATTATGTATTGATCTTATAATCATTATACATGGGCATGCAGGCGTCATTGCTAGGGTTAGTAGGTAAAGTACATAAAAAGCTGATGATAGCAATCCTGGTGCTGATGTTGGAGATAATATCAATTTTAGTGGAGTTCTTGGGGGGAAACAGGTGGCCTTTCCATTTACTTGCATTTCTACTCTCAGCAATATCCTGTTTCTTTATTAATAAAGGACATGAAAATGAAATTATAAATAATATGACTAGTGCCACTACTACTGCGAGTGTGATCGGAGCTGATGATCATGATCATGAGAAGCAACTAAACATGGTGGGTATAACTTTTGCCACAATTCAGCTCATTGCTAAGTTTGTTCTCTTGATTCTGGCTG
This sequence comes from Melia azedarach, assembly GCA_028052125.1. Lineage (NCBI taxonomy): Eukaryota > Viridiplantae > Streptophyta > Magnoliopsida > Sapindales > Meliaceae > Melia > Melia azedarach. The sequence continues at coordinate 16,957,603 of CM051399.1, read as the reverse complement.
TTTTTGGCGTCAAGATCAACCATTGCTATAACAATATTGATTTTGTGTTCACAACAGTCTTTGCTATAATTGATGTTTGCTTTGTTTTCAAAATCAAAAACAAAAAGGAAGCCCACTTTATCCATCATCCTCAACAGTACCCATATGTATTAGGTACGTATAACCTAACTAGTTAGCTACATATTAATTAATAATGTAATTTTTTATTTTCATAATTAATTAATACACGTCCATATATACATCTGTTAATTTGCTAAAATATTTAATTTGTAAACATTTTGGTTTTTGATCAGGTTCATATGACTGTCCATGGTGTTTCAGATATCTACTGATCGATCAAGTGTGAAACCAGAGAAATAATTAATACTGCTAGCTGCTTTCATTAATTCTGGCAACGTCACCATCATCATCATCTATTAGCTGATCTCCTTGAGTTGTAAATTAAGATCAGTTGCTCTCTCATTGTTCAGCTATTGGTCATGCTTATATGTATACACATATATATACACATTTTAATTTAGCATAATCTTTGTGATACTATTTAGTTGAATTTAGTAACAATATTTTATTCAGTAGGTCTTATAAAAATATTTCATCATCCATACTTTTGTATAAATTAACTTAAAATAATTTATAGTTTAGGCTAAAATGTGGAAGAACTTTTTCTGTATATACAACTTGTGACTATGACATAATTTTACTAATAAATTATATTATATCTTGAGCGTAACCTGAGTGTTCTTGATTGAGCACGCATACGTTCTAAGACCATTTTAAATTTAAATAATAATAAAAAACAAGAGTTTGATGTTATGGAGCATGCTCACTCTCATTCAACAAAATTGGGGATTGCTTGGTTATTATTATCTTTCCAAGCTGCACATCATATTGCTCTTATTTCTTGCAAGCAAGACACAATCTTGTTCACTATAGCCCTTTTATATGAAGCCGTGGACCAAACACATATGTAAATCATGCTTTCCTAACCTTTTTTTCTTTCTCTTTTTTGCTGTGAGATTAAGCTTTTTGCTTGCCACCACATTAATCTTACATCTTCTTTGCATCCATAGACATCAATTTTCCAACTTTTAAGCATCTAAATGTCCTAATATGTAGCCTAATATAACTAAGTATCATATATTACCCATCTCATTTACGATGACTATCTTTTTAGTTTTCTATATTCCTTTACATTGTTATTAAACTTATTTTGTTTTTAGACACAGAGAACTCACAATTTAGATCTCGTGCCAAATCTAATATTGTAATAATAATGATTGTCAACCTGTCCCTCTAATTCATAAACATCCCTTAAAATTTTAAAAACTATTAACTGACCTCGAACTTAGATTGTAAGACTTTCGAAGTTCAATCTAAATTCGATAGCCCAACTAGATTGACAAAATTAAGTTTGAGTTAGCTTTTTTAAATAAATCAAACTGAACTAAAATAGAGTTTGATCTCTGATATCCAAATGAACTGTAGAACCAAACTAAGCAAATTGAATTTTTAAGTTTTTAGTTCTAATTTTTTTAAAAATATTTTACTTAGTTTGAATTTTGTCAACATTATAGATAGAGATAAAATTTAATTATAAGAATCTCTATCTTCTTTTATATGTGAATTTATATAATTTTTTATAGACATTTTTCTAATTTGTAATTAATAAAACTTAGGGACTTATATAAAACATCAATTTTCTTTAATTTAAATCATTCTTATTACTGTTTAAAATCAAATAAAATTGAAATTGTTATAATAATCGATTTATGCCAACCATATCAAATCTAGTAGGCATGTTTCAAATTTAACTTTAATGTAATACTAAGAATTTGCCTCGTACATAAAATAAATTTTCTCGACTATAACTATAAATTATATTGTATCGTACGAGAATACATAATATGTTCTTACTTTTCCAACTTTCAATTGCACATGAGAGACGCTATATTTGACAAAGAGAGAGATTAATTTTCCACGGTAAAAATTCAAAACATCTTTTTATGTTATTATTAGTGGTTTTGACACATACCTCCTCTAAAGTTTAAGATTGTAACATTTAAAAGAAAATTTTGAAAAAAACACTTACCTCCCTATAATTATTAGTTAACAATCTATTTTTATTTAAATGACTATAATACCCTTAATTGCTTTAAAGTTAAAATTTAAGAAATTTATTTTTAATCTATTTAATATTTAAAATTATTAAAATAATTAAATATTTAATTAACAATAATTTTAATTTATATTTATTTAAAATTCAAAATTTAATTAATGATAATTTAATTTAACAATTTTAATTTATATTTATTTAATATTTATTGAAATAAAAATTTTAATTGATAATAATTTAAGTTGATAATTTTAATTTATATTTATTTAATATTTATTCAAATTAAGAATTTAATTAATTTTTACTCATGTGTCATATTTATCCAAAGTCAAATTCTAAGATATAAAGCGATCGCCTTTCTTACTCATTTTTTTTTATAAATCCTCTGACATTAATCATATTTCTTTTAATTTTTTTACCAAACAACTCTATAACCTTATCAACCTGACTATTCCTATAAAAACTCTTTAATATAAAATATATGCCATACATATTCATATTAAATTTACGCTTCAACATCAATCTTATAACTCATAAAGTAAATTTAGGCTTTCGAGTTTACACAAAAACTTCAATAAAATTACTCAATGATAAAAATTTAAAAAAATATCAACATGGGTAAATTATTAATTTTAAATATCATTAATTAAATTTTATTTTTAAATAAATATTAAATAAATATAAATCAAAATTATCGTTAATTAAAATTAAAATAATTTTATGCTTTTAAACATTAAACAAATTAAAATTGAATTTTTTAAATTTTACTTTAAAGCAAACAAGAGTATTATAGTTATTTAAGTAAAAATATATGGTCAACGGTCGAAGACAGGTAAGTGTGTCTTACCTGAAACTTTCTAAGTATTAAAATCTCAAATTTCAATAAAAGTATGTATTCAAACCCCATTAATATTATAAAGCTAATTATTACATGGAAATGGCGTATTAATGATATTTTATCTATACTTCTATGTCATATATATCTTTAAAGACTAATTAAGGTATGAAAGTTTTATATTAATTAATTATAATATCATTACATGAACAATTAGACTATTTGATCATGGATAACCAAATTAGAATTAAATCAGATTAACTTGGTCTGTAATAATTTAACTTGTGTATTAAATTTTCATGAACAATTCTA